>JAQFYH010000693.1:0-11468 GCA_034694405.1 Scolopendrellopsis subnuda
AACCGTTCAGTTTTTCTTCTCTGCGAAGAGCAGGCGAGTTCGCTCTGTATTTTAATCGATGTTTCGTACGTGAAAGCGGAGTGCTTGAAATCACGTACGACGTGCAGTCTCTGCGGGATGGAACAGCACCACGTATCGGGAGTTTCCCTAACTACGAATCTCGATCGACGAAAGATCTTGTGATGCTGACTCTGGTGTGTTGTGTTGGTGTCACCCAAGGCCGGTGCCCAGCTGGGTCTAACGAACCATTTGCTGCATGTGAGACTGTCAGGAGATCGAACAGAACATCTGCACACAGTGGGCCACTCTCGGCCCAAATGGGTGATGGCGCTCTTAGCAAAACTTCCCTGACATATATGAGCATGACATGGTTCCCTCTTTTTACCTGAAACTTTCTGGAATCAGAATGTTCGTGATCTCGTCAGGAGCCGGGGGCGCCGAACTCTGGAACAAAAAGGGTATTATTGATCTATTACGCGTGGACCACAATCCTATTTGCTCCAAAATAAAGAAGAATAGTCTAGGCTAGCTATGGTAGCATATTTCTTGATGAATTTCAAACACTTTGAAAACACGCTTCGTAGGAAAAACAAAAATTACTAGCCGTTTTAGCGTAGTTTTATTAGGAATAGAACACGGCGAACACATTTTCATAAACGTCATAAAATTCAGCAAATGCGTCAAAAATAATACGGTACCGTATTCAAATTAAATTAATCTGTTTCATTCTTCAGCACAGCAGAACTGAACATTAAATTGCTCGCCCACCTTATTGCTGGTGCTTGCGGCACATTGCGGACAAGCCTGTGGATTTGCAGTGGAGCTGTTCTTTAGGGCGGCAGTGAGCGACCGCGTCCCAATCGAAGTCTGAAACAAAAAGAACGTCCCATTAAATTGGTTTCGCTTTTAATTCAAGTCCTCCAACTCCGTCTCCCACTTGCTTCGTTCGATTTTCTTACAATAATAATTACGAGTAGGCCTACCGTACTTTTAACGAAGTGGCATAAACTATCCCCTCATCCGTTTGGTGTTACCACGGAGGGTGGCTCACTCCCACTTGTTTGAAAGAAAAGCACGTGCGCGTACCTTGGTCAGCGTGGAACTTCCGTCCGAAATTCCGCTGGGTTGCTTCATACGTGGACGATACTGTAAATCGGTCGGTCGGCTGGAAGACGCGACAGCCTTGTTTTCGCTTTTCGGCTGCCATTTTGCGTAAATCTGTCTCAGGTTTCTCAAAACGTCGACCATGTCTGATATGAAACGAAAATGAAATTATATCATTGATAATAAACCGATCTCTGTTTATCGAAGCTTTAGATTAAAAAGCAATCCTTTAATACGTAAACTAAATCAACAATTTAAAAAATTAATAATAGGCCTACTTTTTACCTGATAAAATGAAAACTTGCTGCTTTCGTGTGTCTGGTTTCTATTTTCACCATGGGAAAGAAAAATGAATAAAATTGTTCAAATTATCGCCAATTTCTTAAAAAATACCAAGAATTCAATTATTAAAACAGTAAATTAATTGTTTTTTATTGTTTTAAACTTACTTTTGCACCTTAATTTTAAAAGAACCACCAAAACGCAAAATATTTGTTTATGATGCTGTCGCCATAGTTACCTACCAGTGTTGCCCAAGGACCCAAGGTGTTGCCAAGACATTCATTTTATGCCTTACCCAAGGCCTTAGATTTTATTTAATAGATTCCTTATATCCTATATAAATAATTTTCCATTTTCACCGCTGTTTTTTGTTCATTTGTTTTCTTCATTTTTATTTTAATAAGTTATCTGGCAACTACTGTGTTTCGGCGCGAAATTTGAATTGAACATATTGGAAGAAAAAAAAATCAGCAGCTATAATTTTTAGAATAAACTAAACAAAATATGTTTGTGATTAAATTATTCACGAATCACGAACATTTTGATCCATTCCTAAGGTGTAACAGCGTGATATTCAACAAGTGATACTGGTTTTTACCAATGGAGGTACCGTATTACAACAGACCCAATCTGTGATCAAGCTGAACGACAGAGCTAACTGGATTGGTTCGACGCTCGAAGGTAACCTCTTGTTACTTTAGCCTCCGTTAGTGCAAACTAGCATTATTGATTCATTCCTCTTATAGATTTTTTGTTTGTTTGATTAATCATGCACTCATGATCACCTAAAGCCGGTGTCTTAATGAACCAGTTGAGATAGAGATGCAGATTCCCACATTCTACTGGTGTTGGCAGGATGCGAACCCTCAAGCTGTCAAGCACCATCTTCACACAAAGTGCCACAAGTTTTAGAGTTTACAATAATATCATCAACAGTCAGGATTAAATTAAAACCATCGTTTGGGATTTTCTTAAAAATGCAATTATTTATTTTATCCTACAATATTTTACACAATATAAAACATCATATTATAACACAATCCGACTGATAATTACAGTCGATTATATTATTTTTATCACAATATCATTGCACAAATTGTTTGTAAAAATTGGAATCACCGTTTTTATTTTACTTTTTTCGTAATAAAAAAATTCAGCGATTGCACAAATTAAAAGAAAAATTGAGACTCGATTTTTTTTTTTTTTTTTTACAAAAGCATGTTTTTCTTGTTAGTCTTGAACGAAAATAAAAAAATAAACGTGAGAATCATAAAAATGTCTTAATGAGAAGCGTAATGTTGGATCAGTTACATTTTGATGTCGATCTTCAACGTGAAAAAAAATCTGTCTTTTAGATTCTAAATTGAGCAAATAGCGAAATGATTTCGGAGACTTTGTCCCTGGAGTTGAATTCGTTGGAGAGATAGACCACCTGCACGTTGTCCAGGCTGAAAAATTCCACCACGTTCCAATACTCCAACAATTTGAGGCAGTTGCGAAACGCGTCCGTGTTCACCGATTCACCTACAAGAAGGAGAAAAAATATATATATAATTAATATTAATGTGGCACATTCGACCAGCTCTCAGGAGTCGCGCGATGATTGGTGGGTTTGTTCCCCATTTTTGGAGGATGAAACTCGCGGAGCACACATTTTTGAAACTGCCATTACTCCCTAATAACGAAATGAAGAAATACATTTTATGAAATTTATTTATTACGTAAATAAAGCTTCACCTTTATAAAATAAATCGATTTCAACCAACATTCCCTCCGATTTTATTACTATGTGCGGAATTTGCGCGCGGAACAGACGAGTATCTGCGCAGTATTTTATTTTATTTTTTGTCATCTTCAGTTCTTCGAGAGCCGCCACGCAGCAGTTCAGGTCAAAACTCCGCGCAGCAGTTTTTTTTGGCAGGAAGAGTGCACCGTTTTTGCTTTTTTTTTTCCTGCGCCATCTGTTTCTTTTGCACCCGACGACGGAGTAAGAAGAAGGAACTCACCGGCCTGAACGAGACCCGCGTGATAGTGACTAGCGGCGCTGAGAAGGACGTTCTTGACGAAGTGCTGCTGGTCGATCTCCTTGTCCACCAGGTCCAGCAGCTCCTTGGCCACCAGCCAGTAGGAATCCACGAAGGTGGACAGCGCGTTTCGGAGCATGCGCAGGTAACCCGTGCTCTCCGACGACATCGAGATCTGAAAGAACAAATTCAAACACAAATTTTTGTTTTATAAATTGATTCAATTTCTAAAAAAAAGAAATTAAAAAGCGACGGAATTTGGGTGTTTTACCTCGTAGGCACTCTTGTTGAAGTCGGAGTCGGCGGCGTCGTCGGATTCGTCGTCGCCGGCCTCCTCCAGATGCGACGAATATCTCTTGGCCCAATCCCTGTCTTCGTCGAACGGGACGCTCTGTAAAACAAAAAAACCATTTTTTTCTTCTTCACTGTCTCTCGAACCTAGCACGGCAGAGTTGCGAATATTTTAGAAGCAGTTTTTAACTCGAAACCTGGGCATTTAAATTTGCACGATTTACGAACTTACCTGGGAAGCGAGCACTTCCGAACTGACGAACGCTCTGATGGTTTCCGCCATAACAAATTCTATCGAATTGCACGGCTGAGGAAAGAAAAATTGAAATTAAATTATGACAATATTTTGCAATAAATTTCTATTCAACCATCCTTTACCATTTTAATTCGAGAAAAAAAAAAGCGACTGAAATCAATTTAGAACTAAAAACCATCCGTAAAACGGGTGCGTTCGTAAACTAATACACAACGAATCTTATGACGTCGTAAAGTTCGAGTAATTTCGCGATGAATAAAAAAGAAAGTCGCTTTTTGTGACTGAACTCACCGACGAGAGAATGAATTCGAATTGAAACATGTCGGCCAGGATGACGGCCCGTTCCATCAGGGGCGCGTGACCCACCGTGACCGTGAATCCGGTGGTGTCCGAGTGCACCTTGATCTCGTTGCCAACCAACGAATAAATGGCAGTCGCTGAAGAAGAAAAAAACATTATTTTATGTTACAACAAGAGTCTCCTTTTAAGGAATGTCGAGTGGTTGGAGAGAAAAATGGATAAAAGCGATTTTTCTAAATTAAAAAAACAAATTCAAACTTCAGCAGGAAAGCGAGAGACTACGAAAAGTGGCCGATGATATATACGAGAATGTGGTTTTGTAACTACGATATATCCTGAAGCCGGCCCGGTGGCTCAAGCGGTTAGACGCCCGGTTACCAACCACGAGACCACAGGGGCCCTGGGTTCGAATCCCGGATAAGGCATGGATGTTTGTGTTCGTTTAGGGCTCAGTTCCCAGAGCCCGGCGTAATCGAGGACCCGAAATAGTTAAAAACATAGTAACGCCCAATTTGAAGTTTATAATAAAAAGCCGTCATGCCTACGGGCGATCGGCGGGAAGAACAAACTACGATATCCTGTCGTTAAGAAGGGGAAGTTAGCGATTTGCGGGTTTAAGAGTTCATTAATAAACCAAATTTAAAAAAATCGCGGGTTGAAACCTGGCTCCTCTCTACTGCAAAATCTCGTGCATGACGAAATTCGAGGGCCGAAAAACTCATCTATGTACGTTCAGAGAAGGCCGGAAACCAGAACCACCTTTGTTCTGGCGAATAAATAAAAAAACTACTCACAAACTAGGGCATCTAAGGCGTAGACGGCCAGAGTGGCGTTGGAGTAGAAGAAGAGCTCGAAGACGTTGGGCATCTCCAACTGCGGCACGACCGAGGTGACGGTCATCCGCTTGTCCGTGCCCGCCGCCTCCATCTTGCGCGTCTCCACCTTCACCAGCTCCGGGCCCAGCAGCTCCAGAGCGTGCAGCACCGCCTGGCGGTTGTCGCCCGAAAATGCCACGTCGCGCGAGCGACTGTGCAATTTGTTGCGGAACCTCCCGAAAGATCGAACCAGGGTGCTCAGACACGTCCCCTGGGGGGGAAAAAAACGACCGATTAGTTATTCCTTCAATGCCGCGTGAGAGATTCCCACGTTCGTAAATAAACGGCGACAGTGACTGTTTTCTAATAGACAGAATGGCGTAAAACATTAGTTATCAATTAAGGAAACAAAATATCCTGTAGCGTAAAGAGTAGTAAGGTATCAAGAATCCAAGATACTAGCCAATTTAAGCAACAGCCATGCTAACGTAAGGTATTACACGTTCCGAGCTTGCGCACGTAATTGGATTTTCAGTGCAAAATCCAACAAACGTGCGCGCAAGTTTAGAACGTGTCATACTCTACAATATAAGAAAAAATAAATTACCTGTCTGTGTTGGTTGAGCAAGATGAAACACAGGATGTGGGTGTCGGTCAGACTGATGCTATTCGCCGCGTCTGGAATTGAAACACAAATTAAATAAATAGATTGAACGTTTTAAACCTCAAGATGTCAAGCCCGCAGAGTCCTCCGCTAGGAAGGGTAGCGGGATGGATTAATACATCCTCCGGGCCCAAAAGGGTCAATTGCTGATGTATCTCGACGTCGATAGTCGGGAGAGGACGCTGAGAAGGTCACTAACCGCCGACTCGAACCCGGTACCTTTGTGTAATCAGTTCGAACTCACCGTAAGTGGCGTGGAGACACAACCGGTGGATCAATTTCCTGAGATTGTCGGCCTCGATGTCGAATCCGCACACGGACCCGCTGCTGCCGATTCGCCGCAGGAGGGCGGGCGGACTGACCGACCGCTCGGAGATGCGGCGGTCGGGCGTCAGGGCCGGATTGGGCGTCAGCAGGTCCTGACACGAATCGATGAACTCCCGGAGGGAATAGGGCTGGGCGAAGTCCACCCTGAGACTGGCGGCGCCCTCCCTGTTGAGGTTCTTCCAGATGCCCTTGAGCGTCATCCAGAAGGTCTCGGCCTTCTTCTTCTTGCCGATGAGTTCGTCCAGGAGGCCGCGGTCGATCAGCTTGTCGTAGCTCATGGAGACGGGCACGATGTACGCGTCGGGAATGATGTTCTCCACCACGGCGTTGACCACGATGGACAGCAGGCCGCCTTTGGGCATGCACGACTTGCCCGTCCGCGAGCGGCCGCCCTCGATGAAGATCTCCATGCTGTGACCCGCCTTCAGGCTCTCCTCCACGTACTAAACGGGAAACGAAATCGGGCAATTATTGAAGCACCTTCTTCTTGCTAAAACAACTTCCTTCCATCGTAAATTTATCAATTTTAATAAAATAATGTGTTTGAGACGATGATACGTCGAGGAAACGCATCGTTCTCTCCGGTAAATCACGAGTCCCTAGCTCGCGGTGTAGTAAGACCGTGAGTACCCCCATGAAATTGACGCCGGTCCCCTGTGTTGTACGGCGCTTGTTGTTAAAAACAAGGTCAACGAAATAAATCGAGAGAACATTTCAAAAATGTTTAATAATTATTTACGGTATTTTTTGGATAAATAGATATTTTTTCTCTCTCTCAAATGCGTTACGGTTAGGCTGTTCTGCAAGAGACTCGTGATTTGGAACGACCCTGATGGATTGGTCAAATTCCAAGAAGAAATTTCATCGAAGCGACCGACGCCATCGAGTATATCTTCAATAAATTCTGGTTTCGTCACCCATGAGGTGGAAAGAATAGAAAAATAAATACTCACGGTGTGGAGGAGCGCCCTATAGACGTGATCCTTCTTGGCTTTCACTGGTTCCAATTTCCTCTTGATGTAGTACGCGCCCGTTCCCTTCAACATCGAACTGCGAAAGAAAAACAAAACTATTAATTCCAATTGGATCGACCGGGAGTGCAGCCACTTTCGAATAATGGTCGAATTACGTTTTTAGCCTCGTTTTCTAATAATTTTTCAAAACGGATTTCATTCATTCCAACCGCCGCGCTCGTGTCGATTGTGGCTCTTTAAAGAACCTCCGATTTTTCTCTGCAAACTCTCTCTCTCTCTGGGGAGGAATAGATCCCTCGTCGGTTCCGTAATTCGCCAATGGATACGCCATCCTCTCGGGGAGATATCGAAAAGATAATGCGGGTTTGAAAAGCGAGAGTGAAACTGACCCGAAAAAGAACATGTTCATGTTTTCCCCGGCGGCCACCATGGGCAGCTTGAACTCGAAATTGTAGAGGATCCAACTGAGGGCGATGTAGTCGATGTGGCTGCGATGCGTCGGCAGGAAGATCAACGGGTACCCCGTCTGCAAAACAACAACAGAAACCAATTATTATAAAGTTAATTAATAATTAATTAATAAAACATTATTTTGATGCCACGAACCTCGGTGACTTTCTTCAGCCTGTCCATCTGTCCCCTGTGGACGTAGATGCCCTTCAGGAAGAAGCCCAGAATGTGAAAGAGAACCCATCCAACGAACCTACCGAAAAAGAAAAGTATTTCAGACAAAAGCAGATAACGACCAAAAAGCACGCAGGTAACTCTCGTCACTCGTGAAATAGTTGGTTACGAAGCCAATGAAAGGTAGTTTCCCACTGCAATTCCGCCAGTGGCGTCTCACCTGACCGTCCAGGCCGATAGTTTCGTCTTCATGTCTTTCAAGAGAACGATGGCCCGCTTCGTGTGATACGTCTCCGCTTTGGCCACGTCCGATTCCGGCAGTCCCTCTTCTGAAATTTAACGACAAAAAAGTTACGCCACTTTTTCAACGGGAAAACTGCGATCTCTAACGACGATGCGATGCGAATTCGAAATACCTGCGACGTCTTCGATAGCTGCTCGTTTAATCGCGCTCTGGATCCTAAATAAAAGAGAGAAAGAAAAGTTAAAACCTGTTTTATAAACTGGTTCGAAACCCCGAACGGAAGAGAAATGTCGCTGACCTTTCTTTTAGTAAAACTTTTTCCGAAATGTCCGGGTAACTGAAACCGGCGAACGTGTGAAACGTGTTGGCCAGATACGGGAACGTTCGACAGAGGATGTTGTGATCGCTGAAAAGCAAAACAAAAAATGGTCTAGTCTACTGACGTCCATTCAGATATTACGACGATATGAATTTGTCAAATTTAATTGGGAAAAATTAAACAACGTTCAATTAAATGAACTTTTTCCGGATACGACACTGTCCGTAGTTGAAGGAGTGATAGGGTTTCTTAATTTCTTCAAATCGGGAGAAAACAGCGAAATGACGTCATTTACGAGTAAAACGCCACAAACGTACGCGCGGCTTTTACCCTCCAACGCAGTTTAGGGTTCACAAAAACTATTGTAACGCGTTCAAGAACTCAACCAGGAACCGGGAACTGAATAATTATATGAAACTGGGGAGGGGCAAATTGAGCAGATAAATTGCATTATTTTTGACGGTTCCCTTTTCGCCATGATTTTGTGCGTCGCGTCACCTGTTTAATGTTTCCGGGACGAGGATGTTTCTGATCTTGTAAAGCGGCGCAACCGCCGACCGCTGCGAGGGCGCCGCGAACTGCAACAGAAACAAAAATATTACGAAACAAAAATTTAAACAATCGAGATCTTCTTCGTTTTTAAAACGGGGGATCGAATTTCGTCACAATCAGCTGCAGTTAAAATTAGTGGGTGTCGCAACGGAATAAGGTCGTTGGAAAATATATCGCAACGTATTTTTGTTTTCGTGGCGGTTTTAAAGCGCCAACTGATAACGTTTTAAATTATTCGTCAAGTGGGACAGCAGCACGTTAGTTTTAGAGACATTCCTCGATTTTTATCACGTTTTATTTGTGGAAAAGACTCTCTCTCTATTTTTTAATTAACCACCCACTATAAAACAAACATTTTCAAATCCCTCAATTTCCTTCCGCATTGCAGAAAACTACACGCCACCCCTGCGGATAGCGGGTCTATTGACGAGGCATTGAAAACCCAGGAGGGAAATTCCACACCTTTGGGGAATCAAATTTGCACGCAATAACGTTGAGTATATTTTACGAGCCACAATCAAGAACGTTATTACGCAGAGTTCACCTTACTCCATATTAAATCGTTCGCTCCCCCGCGGGACCTGCGTTCGGCCACAAAAATGATGGTTTTTAACGACTGTGGTTGGAAATGCGAATAATACGGTAAAAAGATTCGCCGTGTGACGTCAGGCAGGTCCGCACACGATTGGTCTTTTATTAATGAGAGAAAACAGTAATGGTCGCTCTACTTTGTCCCGAAATAAAAATGATGACACGCACGGCCACAGGGGACTCACCTTGACACTTGGCAGGCACTGGGGGCAGGCCTGCCCTTGGAGAGGTCGTCGAGTGGCGATGTTCGTCAGGGCGGAGGGAGACACTTTGAACTGGGTGATAACCGACGGCAAAGTCTGAAAACAAAAAACACTTTACACTTTGCACGATCTAAATTAATCAGCTGCCGGGAAGAACAAAAAAAAAACACGTTTCTCTAAATTATTTTTTACATTTTACTGTCACTCTTCCCTTTTTTAAAAATTAGATTCTATTTTAAATCATATTGTCGCAGCTTGAACCCGCGATTTATGGATAACGATCAGACACGTCGCCCTCTAACCGCTACGCTACAGCACCGACTCGAAAATTCCAAATTTATACGAATCACGTTTCGCTAACACAGAAAGTTGATTCGCTTTTGGTTCTGAGTAATTCGGATGGACCCAACGACAGCTCTCAGGGAGGCTTGTCGATGTCGTTAGGCGACCAGCCGCAGCCCCTGGATGCGTGGGATTCCTCAGTTGACAACCGGACAGATTCGTAACTCGATATATATAGGTTATAGGTTGCAGAATGATTGGACCAAAAGATTATTTGAAGCATTATACAATTTCTGCAGAAATTGAGAATATTAACAATCTTATAACTATGTACGTTATAACCCACAGTTACTCTGCAAATGACATTAATTTATTATCAGCGACCACGTTTCAACGATCTCGGGGTTGATTCTATATTTAACGCCGTTTCACGGTCCTCGTTTCCGTTGGGTCTTTGATCCGACATTCGATCCATCGTCGTGGCACCGTAATCTTCTTCTTCTTCTTTTATTTATTTATAGCATTTTTTATTCACTTTTTCTCCGATACTTTTTAGACTGCGAACCTTCGACTGACTGGACTCCAGTTATGCTATATCACGAGGGCACGCGTGATTATCAGGAGACCAAAAAAAAAAGTAAAATAACAAACATTTCTCAAGCAAAAAATAAATAAATAGAACAGGAGAGAGGGTCTCCCCAGACTAAATAGAAAGGATTTACGTCGTATTTAATTAGTGGACGTACGTGTAATAGGTTAGTTTATGCAAAAAAAAATTCGGGGATTGGCATCCCCGACGAAACCAGATGTTCAGGTCTGTCCCCTCCCCTTCTCAGCCTTGATGGTAAGAGCGAGCATTATTCTCGCGCGGTATTCTGTTCTGACCACGTGCCCAAACCCCCTCAGATGTGAAGAAGTAGCTACTCGTCATCCAACTTCCCAATCGGTTCACGTGATTGTGAACCGATTTTTCTGGGGGCTTATTCGCCCCCCTCGCATCGAACGCACGAGCGCAACTGACGTCGGACTTTGAAACACCGATTGATTCGTCACAAACGATAAACAACCTGTCGACGGCACGTTGAAGACCACGGAATTAGCGAAATTATCTTCGAATGATGAGGTAGAGTGCTCCCAATCGGTAGATCTCATCCAATCCAGACGCGCCACCCCTCGGCGGAGTCCAACACCTTACGACGAAAGGTCGATCGTTTTACACGAACACAGACTTTGGAGCATTCGTACAACGTAGCACGTGCAAAAGATAAACTCGCGCTTTCCTGCTCCAGTCTCAATCGAGATACTTTTCGGGGGAGACAAATTACAAAACACGAGGCAACCAACGTTGTAAAAAATTAGGGCGACGGAGTAAATTTTATACAGCCAGGGAGTTAAAATAATGATGATTAAAAATCTGCCACGAAAAACATGATTATTTATTCTGGAAATTGATGGCCTTTCGTTCCTTTAGCACGATTCGCCTACTCTGGTGCAGCAGCTCTAGGTCTAAGGAAACCTGCGAGGATGGTTCGAACTTCGGAGTTTGCCTGAAGTTTCCACGTAAAAAAAAACATCCACATAAACAGTCCGCTAGTGGCATCGACGGGGTTTGAACT
>JAQFYH010000694.1:0-11456 GCA_034694405.1 Scolopendrellopsis subnuda
GACCGTAATTTAGTAAAAAAAAAAAAAAAAAAACGGAAGGACGAAATGGATTCGTGTAGTGCCGTGAAGTCCCGCTACGAAGTGGCCGCCGACCAGAGGGCACGTAGCGCCGTCGGCGCCATAAACAAAATCATATACGCGATCCATAGGGGAAAAAGAGAGATTCGGGACGGACTCCGAGGTGTGGAGGCGGAGATCCGACGGCTACGGGAAGGTGACGCGGAGGCCCTCCCCGGGGTATGGTCAGCGACTGCCGGGGTAGCAAAGGCCACCAGATTTTTCTAGATTGAACAAACATTTAAAGACCTTAGTCTGTGTTATGCCCAACATAAATGAATTGCTAGATCAGGTCACGGGGGCGTGCTGTCTGTCGGTAGTCGATCTAAATCAAGGTTTTCACCAGATAGAAATATATATATATATATATATATTGGAAGCTATGTGTAGCAGTGTGTAAAAATTTTGGCACACATTTTGGCAAATTAGAAGTGTATTGGGTATAGTGCATAATTGGTATATCGGGAATGCAGATTTATTTTATATACCCGGTAAAAATATTTTTCCCCCGCGTAACCGTAACAACTAATTAAAATTCAAATCACGTTTTATCACGTCAGAATAAATTATCCAGAATTTTCCAAATATATCCTATTACAGGAATGAGTTCAGAGCACAGAGGTTAGAACGCCGAATCCACGCTAGACGAGATGGAGGGCGACGTGACTTAAGCTCATCCTTTCCCAAACGTAAGTGGTAGAATCTTTATCATGTAACCATAAGGTAATATTGTTTCCGCTTATTTTTAAATAATATATTTCTCAACTACGAGGAATCTTAGAATAATAGAATTAATTGTAAACCTCAAGGTATGAAGAGCTAAAGCTCATTTTATTTAAGATATAATTATTGTACTAGTCTTTTTAATATTTCAAGAATAAGCACTTTTTAAGCAATGTCCAAATAATTTCTAATTGTTGTCTAAAAATGTTATTTTATTATAAGTGTTCTTTTATAAAACCCCTTTGTGAAGAGTCAATTATTTCATTTATATTTTAGTTGGAATAAGATAATTTGCAATACGAGCTTAATTTATAATTAATAGCCAATCTCGAACGTAACTCAATATAATAATAATAATAATAATAATATAATAATATGATAATTTTATAATTAGTTAAGGTTTTTTGGTTTAGCCTATTTAATTTTAATCCTGGTAGTGAGCAAACATCCCTGATGAGAGGATCAGAAGCCCCTCTCGGAACGATCCCTAAAACTTAATTTTGGCATTAGGCTGGGTTTCGCATATCCGTCCTAAAAGCTAAATAAGTCGCAACACACATTACCTAATTGCGACCTGCTTCTCGCATATTGACGTCTAAAGGTGGAAATCCAGGGTGCCACGTTGTCTTCGCCCTCAGGAAGGCTTTCAAGGTGGATGGCGTTGTATGTAGAATAGCAGGTCCAGCCCATGAAGATGCACGCGAGGATCCCGACGATCAACCACACGATCTAAAATTATAGAAAGCGGAGTATACTCAAAATCGAAAAAAAAAAAACATAAAAGGTCACCCGGCACTGTAGGCAGGGAAAATACTCTAAAGCATCTAGACTTCAACCTAACCTAGTGAACCATTATATTTTGGAAAGAGGATTAAATAAGGAAACTTTTAAGCCAGTGCACCATTCTTTAAAATGGATTGTATGTTCCTGCAGATCTGACAATTCGGCTTCCTTTTCATCAAACTCCTGTTCTCTCTACGCGCTGTTTCCTGCTTCATAATTTCTCCAGTCAGGTCGTGATTCTCGTCACCCTCGTCGTTCGCATTGTTTCTACCAATTTTCGAAGGTGATTCTCTTGCAGAGTCCGCCATAATGTTGAAATTATTTGAATTGTTTAACTTTGAGAAAATATAAACTAAAGGCTAAAGGCGTGTGGCCGCCACAGAAAGAACTGAAGCGAAAATGTCGGAACATGTCAAACAAGATGGCGCTTTCCATCGAGAGGTAAACAAACCCCATAGTTTCCAAAAATCCACAATCGGACTGGACTTACACGCATATATTGCTACAAAGTCGTTGAAATTTTGTTTAAACACTTGCTCAATTATCATATCTTCGATAGAAAATTAAGGAATGTGAACGACTTGCTGGATTTTGAGGGAACAGCCGTTTCTTTCTTTCGGCTGTATCTGTTACACAGCAGCGAAGGATTTCTCCTTGACAATTCCATCATTTGAACGTCCCATTTCTCGTAAAACCCGTGGTGGCTAGCTGGTTTAATTCTTTTATACTGTAAATATTTATTAGAGTTAGTGCTAAGCTGTGTTCGCTTGTAATATTATTTTACATTAATTGCACTTGCTTAGTCATTTTATCTTTGGCGCAGCTTACCCAGAAAAACAGTTAACTAATGGATCTCAAAGTGTCCAAGAAGATGTACTGCCAGGTCAGAGATTTTGTTTACAAGACACGTGAAACATGCCAGAACCTTTTATCCGTTTAATTATGTTATGTAGTTCTAAATCCTATTTTGACAACCTTTACTGGAGACAGAACGTTTTTCATATTGGTGGCCGTATGCAAAATCCTGCACGGTGTCTTGTTGAAAGAGAAATGCGAGATTTGTCGGTGTAGACGGAGAAGAGTTCCTGACGATCTCTCGTCCAGTTTTGAAATGAAAGAACCAGCTGATTTTAAATTTTTCTTGGTTCAGTTGACGATAGATACGGAACAAGAATCAGTCCGCCGGGATCAGCCATGATGCTGAAGTTGAAGCCTTCAGGAAAATGTTCATCGACCTTCCCCAGAACTCTACACCGCTAATCTGTGCAGGGACACTCGCCAGGATTTCACACTGGTTTCCTCGGATTTGATCTGCTACAGCATTCAATTTGGTTAAAACTTGGCATTATCCTTCGAAAATGGTTGGGCAACAAAGATAATGGTAGTGTATTTCCCTTTGCCGACGAAGTCGCTTGACTTGATCTGCTTTACTACGCCTTTGTCGTCGACTCCTTTGCATGTGAACGTCCGCGGAATCCTAAAGAGCGGGATTCTTATAACCCTGGAAGATTCTGGGAAAGAAGTTATCTACTAGAATTATGAATTTCAATATTTCTGATGAGTACTTTTCGTGGCTTGATATTTTTGGACTTTATAGAATCTATACCAGCTCTCTGCATTTGAAGTTATGTGATCATGTTACATTCCACTGTGATCCTGGTATAACTTAATCAACTACTTTGTGTATACTTACTAGTCTTAAAATAAAACTACAGCTTCTTTAAACGTCTTGACTCTTACGAAATTATTACTGTACATTTGCATACGGTATAAATTTACCTCCGAACCAAACAGGTAGACTCTCATTATTCTCAGTCCTACAATCAATCATGATATAAGTCATTACTAAATCTTATAATTGCGGTAATTTCTTATTTTTGTGATTATTTTAATGATCGTTACATTATATAATCAATATTATTAAAAGTCGTAACAACTTTTTATCTGTCGTTCTGTTATATCTGACGTCACGAATGACGTCGTCACAGCTAACAAAGAACGTGATTGGTCAAAAAAATGAATTCTGCATAATGCTACTCCGGAGTAACAAATAGGGTTCAAAGACTAACAAAAACATGATTGGGCCAAAACCTGAATTTTGCAAATAGAAAATGTTAGTACCATTTTTGCAATTTAAAACGATATAAATGTCATTATAACAATTTTAATTTGCAAAGGGTCTTTAAATATGGCCATATTTAATCTGTTTGAAGACACCTTGAGTGATATATTATGGAGGAAGAAAAATAGCGTAGCACCATGTGTTCTCAAATATTATCACAATCATATTCTTGAAAACTGAGCAATCAAATTATTATATTGGAAACAATGGCGTAGTCAACATTTTCCGTCCAACATAACCCTGGTCAATTAAGTTTAATTAAACAAATTTTAAAATTTATTAGACACTCATATTGACTTTGTCATTAAAGACAGTGTTGGGTAATCGTAATGGAAGTAATTGTAATTGTAATGGTAGTGGAGTGAAAAAACAGTAATCGCAATCGTAATCACCAAAAACGTGCACTCGTGCACCCTGGCCACGGCTAGGCGGAATTTCTCCGGATCAGCCAGTGCGATGGCTGCAACAGCTTTCCGCACGCTGCCATTTGCCAGAGGCAGCATCCCGGGACCTTTGGAATTGCGAGCTTGGCGCACTTATCAACTACACAATTGCAGCTCCAAGTAGAAGTTGTAGAACTTAACAATCAAAACAAGTAATTTTTTTTTATTATCTTTTTTAACAAATAAAACTCAAGAGTTTTCCAGAATCCGATAGCGGGTGACCTGACCACGATTTAAAGAAAAAGAAATAACTGCACAAAACTACGGTATTTATTTCCCAGCCTCATTTTATTCACAAATCATCGGCACTACATTAATTAATAAAAATTTGTCCAGCCTTATTGCTTCATTGCCTCATTGCTTGTCTACATATCTCTATATGTATATCCAGTGTATTTATATAATATCTAGTATCTAATATGAGTATACCATATCCAGTATAAATCTCTGTTTTATAGTGTTTATGTAAAAACTGGTCTATCTTGGATCTATGTTCGAACGGACGGCCAAGCTCGATGTCTCCGCTGGTCCCTCTTTCACGTTCAGGAATTTTCAAGTTTTGGGGATGCACCTGATGACTCGCTTTGGAAGCAAAGCTAAAGGTTTCGTCGTTGGAAACGGCTTTACGAAGATCCCTGGATAGTCTCCATAATATTTTTGCCGGATGTTTTTTTATAAAAATAAACCTATATGTTTCTTTATCCTATCCCGAAAATTTTACATTTTAACGACCAATGACCATGCTGGTAATTAATGACGACGAGCCTCAAACTTGAAGGTGATTGCATCATTTGTGAGATCTCTTTCTAACAGATCCAGACGAAAGAAAGTGCTATTAGCCTTCTACTAGTTTCGTCCTAATACAGCAGTAGTTGATTTGTATTTCTGTCCAGGATTCTTGTCTCATTTTTCAATTCGCAACGTAGATTTTTTCCAGTAAAATTTGATTTCTTCCTGTGACACGTCTCCGAAAACCTTCATAAAAATTAATCTTTTTTGTCATGTCAAGTTTTATACGTCATCTTTTTAATGGATAAATATAAATGTTATATTACTTATCCGTGATTTCTTCCTGTGATAACTCTCCGTCTTGATCAGAAGACATGGTCATCCCGGAGAATTTTCTAATTTTTTTTGTGAAACTTCTTTCCATCTTTTTCGACTGATTTTGGATCTTCGTACATTTTCTGCATTTGAGTTTTCGCCTCCGGCGACCGGGAGTGGTTGCCTCCCCCAGCAGACCGACGGAAAAAAAATGAAGGAAAAAATATGCTAAAATGCATTGATTTAACATTAAAGACGAAGAAGAAATGCAAAGGAAAAATAAAGAATGAAGGGGAAATGACGATAAAACGCGTTAATTTAGCATTAAAAAAATTTTAAATTAAAAAATTTTCGCCTCCGGCGGCCGGGGGTGGCTGATACCGCCCCCGGACCCCATGGCAGTTTTTTTTGGGTGCCGGCATTAACCTTTTGCCCCCCAGAAAAAAATCGGTTCCTACGCGCTTGCGATGGTGAAAGCATTTAAAAGTGAGTCTTTCACTCCATTGGAACAGTATACGAAAATTTGCTTTTTGTTTAATTCTTCCAAATTTGTGCGATTTACAATTCTTCCATCTTTTAATTCTTAAAAATAACAAGAAATATAAAATACTAAAGTAACTTAAATGGCTGCGAAAATAACTTAAAATTAGCTGTTTTGGGTTTCTACACTTAAAAATATAACTATTATTAAAACTACTATTAAAAATATAACTATTATTTTTCATTTTAAAGGTTAGAACACGAATTTCAGCGTTATAACAGAAATTAACAGTTATGTGATAACCTTTATTTTCCTCCTAACTTTGAAATTATAACTCTGACTTTTAGCAGTTTCTATGATTAATCTACTTCCATGTTCGGATGGTTTCTAGCCGCGTTTCCAGCCGCATCTCCCGGTTTTTTTTCCACCAGCGTCTCCCGGTTCACCTGCGTCATCTCCCAGTTCACCTTGGGGCACCAAAACTGCCAACGGTATTAAATCATCTAGGTTGTCACCTTCAGCAAACATCTCCCCCATCATAGGGTCGTCTTGGGGAATGCCCATTATCTGAAGAACTTGGGTGTTGTTTCCTTCCAGCGTTACAACACGATCCAGTAACTGCCCAAAACTTATACAGTATTACAGTTTGCAGCGATCCCGATGATCGATGACACTACTGAACCCAGGGTACTCCGTACAACATAACCTTTAAACACATAAAAGACAAATAACAGACAAATAACAGATTTATACTCCGTAGCTGCTCGTCAATTGGGGTCAATCGAAGTTTACTGGGTCAGTATTTTTTTTTACCAGTTTTATTCCCACGTTGCTACATCGATAGATCTGAGTCGTTAGAGGCAAACTCATTTCGAGTTCGACTATATTAGATGAGAAAAATTATTGACGACTTTTTTTTCAAACTTTTAACTTTATTTAAAATGGGCAAATGACAAAATTCACGGTAAAACTATAACTCACGCTTGTCGTTAAACGAGTTTCATTTAATGTACACTGTATCGGTCAGCAGCTCTGTACCCCTTGAAATAGTGTTAAACGGAGATTGAACGAGCGAATTATGTTTATCATATAGAGACGGGATGAAGCATCGATAAAATATTGTCGATATTCGATAAGCCGTTAATATTACTCACGATATAATTTGCACCTTAAAAATGTGTTCAACGCTTTCACAGGTGTCCTTGGCATACTCGGTACTATATTTTTGACCGAATAGGCTCGTTTCTGTTGTCTCATATATAATTATATTCGAATTCGCTTTCACACTCCGAACATAAACGGTAAAACAAAAAGCGAATACGGAATCTGCAATTTTCAAGAAATTAGTAAGTAACTTACGAGTAAACAACACATTTGTAAATTAATGTTTTATTGCTTTTAAGTTATAAATACGGACATTTTGCTGACTTTAGTATAAAATTCACCAAACCTTGCTACTTACTTTAATTACTTTCGTCTCTCGCTTGTCGTTTATCTTGCATGCCAATGAGTTCTCCCCGGCCATTGGATGTCTTTTCATATTGGCATCCAAATCCACCTTAGTTTCCCTGGTCCTAAAGAGAACTGAAATTCGCTGAAGGATTTCGTGTGCATTTGTACCAATGACGTGCATTCCAATGATCTCCTTATTTTCCACATGCATAGGTGGGAAAATGTGTACTTTCTGCTTATAAAAGTACTGTGGCTAGTGAAAGTAACGGTAGCTAGTCTTCTGTAATGCCTTGCATCCTCTAATTGCAAACTTCCATTCTCCAATTACAAACTCCAGTTAGGATAGTTTCCAACCAATTCTAATATTATTGGCTAATGATACGACAATAAATGAATTGCGGATCAGAATTAAGAGCTTTCATTTCATTTAGGCAGTTTTTTTTTGCTGAGGAAAACTATTGCGCAACCACAATGAACTTCCTGATTCCCCGTAGGTAATAATTTTAGGCCAGCCATAGCCCCCAGCGATTGCCCTCCTAAGGCCAGCAGAGAATAAAGTCTCAATCCTCAAAAATGGAAACAAATAATCTACGAACTGTCTGCATTTGGAATGCACTTTCGTTCGAAAAATAGCTTCATGGGGTACAGGATGTTCTTGATGACGGGAAGACTCCAGCTTCTACCCAGCAGCTGTCTCCGCTTCGTCAGGATATGTTGTTTTTTCTTACCTGAAGAATAATACGTCAAACTTCTGCAGGTGAGCCTGCAGAAGTTTGACGGGTTTTAATCCGCGTTAAACGAGCCCAAATGATGGTGCACTTTACCATTTGAGCCACACAGTTCCTAGCTTCTCGTCCGGAAGAGGTATCTCAAATATGATTTGCTTTCCATTGGAGTAACTTCAGATAAATGCTGGGAAAGACCATGATTCCGTAGTCCACACCATGCGATGCTTTGGGGAAACCTCGTTTATAAAAGAACGAATGATTTGTATTTGAGCCATTTTGATTCCAGGTTTCCAGGATGTGTCCAGATATATTCGTTGACAATTATTTAAATGTAAGAGTAGTTTGAATTAGCGATAACTAACTGCTGAGACTAGACTGTTGAGCTAAGACACACTACTGTAGCTGGTTTCTCCATCTCCTTTCAGGTCTACCCACTGCGAATGCATAAAAGTCTATGGAACGAAAGCTATAATATTATTCAGCTATTTTGGACACATACGGCGCTTATTATTAATTTAATAAGTAAACAAAAGCGGAAATTCGACATAAATGTCAATTTTTTAAGTGATCGTACATACAAATCAATCTGGTGAAGTACGCCTCGGTGAAAGTGACTCTTGCGATTTCGGGCTGAACGTGATCCCGAACCTGCTTGCCGCTTATCCTCGACTTTCCTCCAGTAATCTCTCTAAACCTTTCTTGGGAGATTTCTTTCCCTTCTCGACAGTAGTCATTAGGAGAAATCTTGGTGGTAGACTTTACTTTGTCCAGAAGCCTGAGGGTTATGTTGTGCTGAGCAAAGACCCGCAGAACGAACTCTATCGATATGTTGGGATCAGTTGCAAACGGGATAATAAAATATGCGCCTGGAATTAGTGGGTGACCAGAAGAAATGAGTGAGTTGAGTGACCCGACTGCAGTTGGCGGATCGGAAGGGAAGGTCGTCGTCGTATCCCTCCATCACGATCTTTTGGGCCTCGTTCTTCTTCAGTGGCAAGTTGGCCTAGTTTTCTCGAGTCTTAAATACTGCTATCCCGATTGGCACATTTGGCAGCCGTAGCTTCCTGGTGTTATTATTATCCAATTCCTGATAATTATTATTATCCAATTCGAAATTTATAATACATGTTTAAAATTAATACTGCATACAGTATTTCCATATACAGGTCACTGACCCCGGGTTGAATTACCTGTTATGATGTGGAAATATACGCTTAGTATTAATAGTCATAGAGATTAATTCTCTTTATTCATGATAAAACACATCGTACGAACTCTTATGGCAAGCCGTTCTAGATACAAGCGCGTTTTATGTGGTGAAATTTCTCGAGAAGACCATTTTCCGTCAAAGGGGAATGCCACAACCGATTCTCACTGATTTATCCAGTACCTTCCGGAGCAAGTACTTTACGGACACGCTGCGACGATGGAACATTCAACATTTACGGACAGCCGGATACCATCCTAGGACGAATGGATTGGTAGAAAGATTGGATCGGACCATCACCGACATGAAACTAAAGTCAATTGGGACAAGCATATTATAGAGTGGATATTTTCTTCTTATATCTTACATTTAAATGAAATCTGTCCTCTCTCCATAAACAAGTAGCCGACAAAATGATTTCAGCGTAGAAATCCATTTAGATTCCAATTAAAACTGGATGAAATCTCGATTTATTTTAAGTTAAATTACATTTAGTTACGAAAGCAGCATGGAAATGAAGGAGCATATGGTTTTGAATTTCTCCGTAACATTTCGTACAAATAACTATGTACATTATTCTTATTATTAACCAAACTTTATTTTAAGGGAGCCGATATTAAAAAACTACAGAAGCATCAGTTACATTACGTAATAATTATTTTTCTTGCACTGCATTGTACTGTATTGTCTATGCAGCAGAAGTCAACCAGACTCTGCTTCGGGTAGCTTTATAGCTTTGGGCTTCACTTTTAATTTTCTGGATGAAAATGAAGAACTAGAAACAGAGGTATTATTGCATTTGTGTGTTTTACTTCAATTATTAATGCAGTTTTAGTATTCATAAAGATCACGTGTTTTGCTAGTAAAGCAATTAATATTCTGGTATATTTTAATTCTGGAAAGCGATCTTTTGTGAATTAATGATTGACCTTGATGGCTTTCTGTTAGCAATATTGGTAGCGAACAAGTTTCCATTCTTCAAACCAGCATTATACAGTTGAAGGAAGGCGGAGGCATGGTGGCTTATTGCATGCGTATCCCTTCTTGATTATCCCAAAAAGGGTGGGGCGTCCTTGCTGAAAATATTAGCCAAGAAGCTGCATATTGCATACCATAGTACGTTATTGAGAATGCACGTGTTCGAATGCTCAGGGATTTATCATTTTAACACTGGAAACCTTAGTTTTTGTACGTCCCCCTCTCCCAAAGTTTTTGTACGTCTCCCAAAATGAATCTGGCCAGGTTTTCTTTGTGACAGCATAAATCCATAAAGTACAGTATATATGAGAGAGTAATATTTACCAAACTCTGCAGAGAAAAGTCATTGAGACCTTAGGAGCAGTCTGTTTGAACTTACTGAGGCTGAATGAATGGATCATTGAGAATTTACCATAGGCTTATGGCCTAATTTTTTCCCAGCTGAAAAACGACAGTAGGTTTGAATTCCTTCAGCAGATAATTATGGAGAGGTCTCGGAAGTGAAATGGTGCCGGTGTATCCCACTTAACCAGTTCGGTGATGCCAGCTCGTGAAGTCGAGCCCTTGGCTAGGCTCTGGTCCTATGAAAATTTTGCAAATTTTGTATAGAATTGTTTATATTCTTCTCGATCATCATTTGAAAATAATCCCAAGATCACAATTTTCGGGGAATGGAATATATTCTTCCATTTCTCTCGCGGAAAACAACGACAATAGTATAAAATCAAAAGTAACCATGTTATTCCTTTCAAATAATCGAGGAAAACAAGCACAGCAGTCTAAGCATTTAGGGTATATTTACTTTGTATTTACGTTATGGTACGCAGAAAAAGTTAAAATTCAGTACGATGCATTATAATATCACGTGTTGCGTTTTATCTCTCTGATATTGGTGTTCATTTCATGCTTTATTTTATGGCTTCTTCGAATGCACTTCAATTATTTTCCAAGCGTTGTGACGAAATATCGAATCTGTGATGCACATCACGATCTCGCAATGGAACCGTTTAAACTTGGTGTACTAAGAGTTAAGCCCCAATATTTTTTTTGGTCACGTTATCTCTCATTTCTTTGTTTTTCAATGTGGAGTGTGTACTCCCATATCGACTAGTTCGTCAGTTTGCTCAGTGGCATTGTTCAAATTAATATCCAAGGAGAATTTCATCTCGTCGAAGAAGATTGCATTGAAAAATGAATATTATCAGATATAACATATAAGTCTCTAAAAGTCAATATGAATATTTTACCTAAACTTGACATGCCGCCAGATCAGAATTTCGCTGGTGGCAGAACAAACCGACCTGGGCCCCTATTTTCGTGATTTTATATTTTTTGCTAACTTTAAAATGGTCCTCTATGGGACGCATAGCAAGCGTTTTGTTATCACTTTTTACAAACTGGGAAAAAAAAACTTGTGATTTTTGCGTTGCCGAAGGGA
>JAQFYH010000695.1:0-11453 GCA_034694405.1 Scolopendrellopsis subnuda
ACCGTTTTAGCAGATGCGCTTCCCATCAGGAAACGACCAGTTTGTGCAGTCTGCGCAAGGGAAGTGCATCTACCTTGTTTGTACTAAACTCGTGCCATTACATGATAGGCCAGAGGGCGCACCATCAATATGCCCACTGCCCAGGAGCCCAGGTATATGGAACTTGAAAGATTCTGGAAGTTACCGCGTATGATGGCTTTTTGACTAATGACTAATATTTTATACTGATATAATAATTATACTATGCAAGTTCAATGAAGAATTTTTTAACCAAACTCTATACTCCATAAAACATAAACAAACGTTAATGATGTATAAAGTTCATGTTCACGTAGTTTCGTTACTAAACAAGGAATGCGCATGCATAGCTTTGGTTAGATTCAGTATTTGCATCAAAATTTGATGTTATACCCCGTAAAAGCATCAAGACAAAATACAGGTAGTTAACTACCTGTATTTTTGTCTTCTATATTATTAACGACGAAATGGATGACGAATGAGGTGGATAGGGATATATTAAATTTATATTTGAAAGTATCCATTTTAATCAATTTTATCACAATATATTATATAGCACGTCTATTTCTTTACACTTTTGTGGTTTTGCAAATCAATCGTCGAATTTAATTAAATATCGCGAAAAAAGAAAACAACCCAATAATACAACATCTTGATTCACCCGTGATAGGTAGCCATGTATACGTAACCAAAAAAAGTTTGCACTTTACGGATCATGTACTTTTTGTTCTCATAAAAAGAACACCTTTCTCAAAAAACGAAATATTCAGGATATTATTCGCAAGAAAACCTTGCGCACTGAAAGCTATATCTCTCTCAAGACTTATTATAATAACATATTTACTTCAGTAATATTCGAGTATAAAAGCATCTGTACATTCAGCTCAGTCAGGTAATAACAACAGAACACATTCGTGAAATATTATCAAGATCTCTTTGCCAAGATATTGTTCATCCTCGGAAGATACGTTTATAATGAGGTGTCAAAGTTTTAAGATTGAAGGACCTATTTTCGTAGCGAGAATCTTTTCTCTCTCTCTCTCTCTTTGGAATTAGAGCTTTTTTTTTTGCACGGGATTTATTTGGGAATAATCTGCGAACGTGGCGTTGACTGGTTAGCAGCAGGCGCTTCACGATACCCCGGTGTGCGTGTATTTCACGCGCTTGTTACGTTACGGGTGACGTTTACACCAACATAAATTTCGGGCATGACGTTGCGCCTCCTTTTAATGCTGAGGAAACAAGCAACCGCACGTAACGACTGCAGAGGGCGCAAGTGGCTCTCCTAATGGCGACTTTGCGGAAACTCGAGCTAGCCATCTAATGGGAACGTTTTTCTTTTAAGACTTACGAGCGCGGCAGCGTGCATTACGGCATTAGTCTAGTCTAGCTTTTGAAAACAACATTTTCCCTAAGGTGGTTTCCAGGGTTTGGTCATTACGGAGGTGGGAAAACGTCTGCAGAGGGTCAGTGGTATAAACCTGGCACACCTATAACCGTGCGGAGGAGCAAGCAGTAACGATATAAACAAAGGATTCGGAATTTAAACGTATACAGCCAACAATACGGATATAAACTTGGACTAACAATCAGAAATGTTATGTCCTGTGAATCAGATAAAATTAAGTTTTGCACTTCACTTTCTCCGCAAGATAACCAGCTGTAATTCGGCTTCTGTAAGGCCCAGTATGTGAAAAAAAAAACAATATTTTGACAAAACCGCTGAGAAATGTAATGTGAATGTCTGTGTTTTGAAACAGCAAAACTTGAATTTATCAGTGCACATTCTACGAAATTGATACCAGCCCATTTTTTATAATTTTGCAGATACTGTGTTTTACCTTAGTGCAGCCGTGTTACTTTTATGCCATTTTCCGTTTTTTTTAAACAACACAAATACATCGGTTTGTAAAAAAAATAAAGTTTTTCACAAGAGCAGATTAACTGGTATTTCTTTTATTGCAGGATATAGCCTGCTGCACAGTGGTTCGAAAATATTCATTGAACCCATCCAACCTTTAGGGCAGCTTCGGATATAGAATGTCTGTACGCAACATTTATTCCTAGCTGATCCTGACACATCACGTGCATTTGCCTTGTGGCTAAAACATCATGAATCCTATAGACAAACCTGTCATCCGTGTGGTGGGCTTTCCTGAATACATCTTAAAATTATCGTGGATAGAATATAGGGCCTATAGGACTCATATTGAGGGCGGTTTATTCCATGCACGGGCAGTTATTTGAACGAGATAAAAGCTTTTGTTCACTCGGCACATCAGAGGCATTTTGAAAAGATTCAGGCGTTCTCCTTTTATGGACATGTTTTGTGGCTATGTCAATATTGATTTAAAATAGAATATTAATATGCAAATTTTTTCTAAATTTATTGTAGTGACATTCTCTGCAACAATGACTATCTTTAGCAATCAATATTGATATGCTGAAATTGATGGTAGCACTTCGTACAATGGCACTTCGTACAACTTTAAAATATGCATGTCCTCGTGTAAAAAGCCAAAAACATTAGTTCACATCATTGCCAAAATTTTTATCTTTTCATCAATGGAGTTGTTGTCATTTAAGTTAATATAATAAGATAATTATTTTTTTGGCATTGTATTAAACTTTTATTTGTAAAGTCAAGTATGATTATAGAAACCTGCAGGCGAACATTTCTATATCACAATTATAAAGCATGCTTTAATTATTATTAACTTATTTAACTTTACGACGTCCGGCGTAATGCATATGTTGGTCGTTAAATTGGTTTAGAAAATGCCTGTAGCCTACAGTATACAGGAATGAAAACACACACAAAACATTTATGTACATCTACCTAGATACGTGTACGTCTGTATGCCTATTGTGTATGTGCTGCTTTTCTCTCACAAACCTAAATAAATGGCAAACTAAGCAATAAAACGGAAATTATCATACGAGAATGGAGGAAATGGAATCAGAAATTGCTTGACGTGTACGCAATTGTGACTTCGTTTCTTATAGCAGCAGAGTTAGATTTTTCGGTAGTTTGAATAATAGAAATATGATTATTGCTTTTTATGTTACGGCGAATAATGCATTCAGAATAGTAGAACAGGCAACACACATTATCGACGGAGTTCTTCTTTTCCTTTACTTCTACGGACAGCTGCGCTCTAGAATCTTCTCTTCATGTAAAATGAAGCATTCTTCGCATTTTGGGGGAAATAGTAAGAAATATTTATTGTGTGTTGTCCATTATAATTGAAAACGCTCCGAATGTATTCTCATGAAAATTTTATTGTTATTACCCTCGTTCGTATTCGGTACAATGGTGTATTTCACATAACGAGAAAACAATGTATAGGCATCAGACATATCTGTAGAGACATGCCTGTGTACTGTGTAGCCTATCCCACTATATTCTTCAGTATATACTTCCCAATATTTTAATTTTCGTATAATTTTTTTTATGCTATAACAGAAAGTTTTTTCTTCAAAGAGATCGCGCAATATTCAGTATTAGAAAGAAAATTAAATCCCATGTATACGGCGCAGTATACCTGGGATGTAAATGAGTAAAGTGCTAATGTTGCGAGTGCGAATTTTTAACGTACTATTTTCTAATATACAATAATATTATAAACGTAGATGTAAATTCAATCCAATAATAATATTATTGAATCATATTATGATTGGTGATTAGTGCAGAAGTCTGTTTTACATCATATTAAACTCATAAACTCTGCTTTATACAATTACATTACAAATACATTACATTTTGTTTGAGACGGGCAGTACCTCCCTGTATTACGCGCTGTTTTGATCAGAGCTGCAGCAGTTCATGAGGTGTATGCCGCGTTAGAACAGTAGGAAAAAATGGCCAGGGATACCATAAAAGAGTCCAGCGACTGCATAATTTGAAAGTGAGCCGTTAAGGTATTGATTCAGCAAAGAGAAGGAGAAGTATCCACGCGTCACTTTGGATGTTATAGACTATTTCTTTGCATATTATACATGATAACGGGTTGGACCTTTGTACCGGCCAAGTCATGAAGTTTCTTGTCCATGCGCAGAAAAGTGCGTGCTCGTAAAGTGTAAACGACTCCGGAGACTTAATGGCTGGACTGCGCGGACATTTTTGGAATGTATCGTCGCTGTCCCTAAAACTTGGCTCTGGAATTTTTTTTTAAAATAAAGCGATAACGCGACAAAGATCCCGGTGGTAAATATTCGTACAAGGAGCCAAATCAACTACAGCGCATCCTTCCACTGTTCCGCACGATGCATAATTCAGATTAAGAAAGAAAACAGAACTATATAGCCGCTTCTGTGACTGGAATAGTGGGAACTGGGAATTATCATTTTAGAAACTGAGTACTATAGTACTCAGTTACTCACTCGTCAGTTGCGATACCGATACGTATGTTACAAAACCATAAAGGCGAATAAGGTTAGTTCCTAAATCGTACAAAGAATAATATGATTTACCGTTTGCTTTTACGACAGCTTCATTCCAAACATATGTCTATGATATTGTTTACGTATAATTTCGATATGATCGCGAGATCTGCACGCGTATGTGTTCGATGCATTTTTACAATGTCGTTTTAACTGAAATGGACTCCAGAATAAGATGATGCCTGAAATACTTCAAAGATAATGGCATTTCGGGAATTCTTCTTTTCTCCCTTAAAAGCATTTTCGATTTACGGGACAGCATCTTTGCACGTGTGACGTGGGGAGTTGTATAAAGGCAATATGAGTAAATCATAGTAATCGCTTGGAAGTTTGGATCCTGATCAGTTACATCAAGCTCCCAGCAGGATTTTCGAATATTTTTAGTGAAACAGGACACTTATCGGACACAGAGGAACACTTAAACAGAAGACTGCGTTGGACTGAAGCTGGTAAAATCTTTGCCATAGTAGGATATATAAAAGAATGGGTGGGATCGGCCGTTAACGTAATGGCCATTGCATATAGTACCGTATAGACGCGGGTATAAACAAAAGTTTAGTTTGTATAATATGAAGATAACAACGCGATCCGTTTCATCCTTTCGTGATCTGAATGTACGAAACAACGTATAATGTCAACATTGGCTTTTATGTTACAAACGAAGGTGTATACACATACTCTCTTTAATCGTTCGCTGTTGTGTTTTTTCTCCTCCATTCATCAGTTTTACCGAAGTAGATCGGGTATTGCGTCGTGGCGTGATGGGTGCTTATATTACAGTTTGCTTGTATAATGTACTGTAAACTGAATAGACGATCATATACGAACGTACACCGAGAGAGAAGAAAAATCACGTAAGATATCCTATCCCTTATTCGTTGCAAAATATAAGTTAGGAGATATACAATAAGTTTTAAAGTTGAAAATATAGTGTTTGTACGGAGTATGTGATTGTAGTCGAGTAGGGTTTTTTTTAGTTTCATATTTGGATGTACAATTACCATGGTGGGCATCCGGAGAATTTTCCGTGAGGGGAAGGGGCAAAAGGCGTTCTTTTTTAATAGAAGGGTATAAGTTTTCGGTTTTTTTTTTTCATATTTATAATAACTTACGTGGTATATGAATTTTAAAATACGGGGAGAGGAGGAGGGGGCTTGCGCAGACTCACAGCTGGTCGCTGTTAAATACAGTATTATTATTTTCCCGGAATATCCTCTTCGATAATCTTACTACATCAGATCTCGGACTCGCAAACCGTTTTGGGGTCAATGACCAAGGAGAGTGGCACATGTAATCTACCTTGATGCCCCAACTATTCTTCTGAGAAAAGGACTATAATAATGATTATGACTATGATAATGATATTAATATAATTGTAACAAGCAAACAAATAAACATAATTATTTGTTTTTCAACCAATGATTAAATTTTTCCGCAGTGTATGCAGTTATGCAGTTATAAATCTGTAATTATTTTTCATGCAAACAATCCCAAAGGCGAAATCGTACATAACGTTATACGCGTTGTATAAATAGCAAATATAGAGAATGCTTTCCAGATTTTTAAGTGGGGAAGTAAACAGAAGAATTTCTACTTCAATAGGTAGCTGCAAATTAGTCTTCTAAATATTTTAACAGAGTTGTGTGGAAGCACCTGCATACAGCCATAAACAGAAAGGCGATCAACCGTTCGTTTGTAGAACATCTCTCGTGCGCTGATGTAAGTTACGAGTGAATGAACCCCCGATATTAAATTCAATATATACGGCAGCACCGAAAATGAGCAAATATCCATTGATATATATTATTGATATATAACGTTCTCAATGGATTATAAGTAAGCGATCGTCGTCGTCGTATTATTATAGACATTGTGTTATCACGTGTATATGGCCTTGTTGTCAAGGAATCACAATGTTGTCTCGCAGTGTATACCGCGGTATTGATAATCCGATTACGAGATGGGTATATATCACAATTTCTTACCTTACTTTTTCGTTAACTAAATACATCAGCGTCAAATCATTGACGCCTGGAACTTACCTGCAAATAAAAAAAAATTAAAATTAAAATACATACATACCGGTAATATACATTTTCAAATATACATTATCAAGAATAAGAGCAGATTGTATACGGAGTATTTCCTCGAATATCTATGTCATATGACACTATCCATATGTTGATGAGTACGGTATTCTTCAAGTTATGTTAAAGCGTGTATGAACGTTTTTTTGACGAATTTAATTTGGATGAAATTTAACCATGCATTATTTATGAATTGTGATATTAATAATTTCAGACGATTTCACCAGAGGGATTAGGAGATATTGCCACGTGAAGTTCGTGAACATGGCGTTTTTGATCATGTTCACGTGTAAATATCTTTCTTTTTATCTTGTTGTGGTGAAAAATTCTGAAATTTTTTATTTAACATCATTTTTCATCCAAATTGAATTCGTCAAGAAACGTTCCTGAAAATTATTTTATAATGAGCCACTGAATATTATTTTCTGTCTTGATCGAGTACTTTGGTGGAAGGGAATCCACCCCCTGTTATGGCGATTTTCTTCTCCCTACGAGAGTTTTACATAACTTATTGCGCAATTGCACTTTTCATAAATAACATAATGATAAAATACCAGCATGAATGATTTCATGTACTTTCGGGGTATGGAAACCGAAATACGTATCCTATCTCATTCAAACTTCTAAGTAGGAAAAAGGTGATAACATTTTACGCGGCAGCTCTGAAATCATGAATGCTGTCTACGCGTGTTGTGTGACTCGAATTTCTTTCGCATTTTTCTTTTTCAAGTTATCGCGCAGAGTTCTCGCTGCGCCTATTGAAGTTGAATGAGACAGGGAACATCTTATATGTAACTTTTTACGTGCAATATATTGATCCGGACTGTGAACGGAGCTGGGTATAATATTTTGGTATAGGTATTGCGAGAAAACCCATCTTCTCAAGACCGCGCGCGTTGCTGATGTCAACATCCTCCCCCACTGGAGTTTGTACTCCAGTCAAGTGTCCAACAAGCTAAACGACTGTTCTCATTTTGCTCTCTCTCTCTCCTTTCGCTATATGTGATAGTAAAAAATAAACGAAATCAGCGTGACAAGGTGTCAGGATGTCAAAACCACTTGTATTAGTATGAGTGGGTGTTGCGATACTTATGGTGGTCTATAGCACAGGCGGTACATTTTTCTGAAAAATATTCTAGAAAATGTGAAATAACTTGATATGAATCACGAGTTGTTTGCATTTTGAGCAAACTCTACAATTTAAATACGATACAAAATATGTCTCCACAACGGAAGACTCACTAACTATACTTCTTAAAATATATTACACTGAAGTCGTAGTTTACACTTGCTACCCTGCAATTAACTCACATATTCATTTCAGACCATAAGTCTTGATTAATAGTGAATTAACCTTTGTACTAACCCCTGCAATTTGTTATGAAAGGCAAAGATTTTTTCTTTCTTAATACAATCATATTCTGTAGAATGTAGATTACCCAGTATAGGACTGTGTATAATATTGAGTACCATATAGTGCATGTTCCATATATAAACTCATGCAGAATGCGAATTGGATTATGTTATTAGTTATTACAATGCGCGTTATTGATATTCATCGTTTTTTTTTTTAATTTATTTCTCTCTGTTGGCAGATTTCAAGTTATAGCACACAGTTCAGAAAACCTTTAGACTCTCATAACGCGGATATAAGCTAATTTTAATTTTGCATTATTTTCTACTAATATCTTACTACTCGGTATTTTTATATACGTACAACATTTCCTCGGAGTTTGTCTATCTATACCCAGTGTAGTTGGAGTAACTTAGAGCCCAATAAATGGTTTTTTTTTCGCTACGTTTTCTTTATACATGTTACATTGAACCCGAAATTTTAGTTGCTGGTTTTACCCTTTGTATAATTTCTTTTATTATTGTTATTACATCTATTATTTTGAGAGAAATATTCCATGAGTTGCTTCGCTTGGTGCGTAGATCTTGATAAATATATATTTAGAGAGAAAGACGGGGGAAAAATTAATAAATACCTAGAATTCTAAAGCTGATACCCCATTATGCCATAACCGACGTCCCATTTGAATACATCACACAAGATAATGGGTCTCAGGGATTTGAGAACAGAAAGTTTTCTGCTGAGGAGAATAATATTGTCGATTGGAATTCTATTCTTTTCTGGCACGCATTCGCGGTATTCAACCGAAAAACGGATGGTTCTGTGTTTGAATATATTCTGCATTTTCTCCATTACTGCATCTACGAAAAGCCCAGAGATAGAACAAACTTTGGGTCTTGTCTTTAGTACTTACTACAACATTTGGAAGAATTACCGAGCTCAGTTTTACGAGAGCTCTTTTTTATATGTAAGAAAAGGTAAAGTTTTTCCTGACGACGCAATAAAGGTTGTTTGCTAAATTTCATTTTACCAGCAGGCAGCAGTTTTGATAGAAAAAAAAGTGAGAAAAGTTTATATCAGGGGAAGATATTCTTCCCAACAGCATTGATAATTAATTGCTGAGAATAATGAAATGAAAGAAGCTGTTAACGAACGAATTAATAAACTTGAAAGCAGTAAAAAAAGAAAGATGTAAATGGAATTCTCGTGTTTTTGCCTAATTTTTATATAACCATTGACAAGCATGGGGCATGCGCGCAAACAGTGCATTTTTTTTTATTAAAGAGTGCATTATTAAATCAATATTAGGCCAAGAGAAATGACATTTATGCAGATACAAAAGATAATGATATCTTAATTACTTCTTAATTAAAGCATAATTTTAAAGACTATAATTATTTACAAGTCTTTTCGGAAAGTTTTCCGGCGCGGAGCAACGTCGTTTTTATTTGCATCATCAATTATCTTATCATTTGGTGAATAAACTATCCGCACCTTTAAAAAAAAACGTAACTTTGATGATGACATGGCCATTTAGTCTAATTATACGATTATAGACTAAAGAAGCCTGTCAGCGATGCATAAATTAAGAATAAGAAAAATGTTTACGGGGTACTGCTGCTGCTGTAACGCGTTTTAAACTTTTGAAGCACAGCAACTTTTAGTAAGAAAAATGATGTTTTGTGTATGCATCACTCAAAACAGGAATTCATCAATCGAGAAATCGGGAATGTTATACTTATAAGTTAGTTGGGATTTATTTTGTTAAGGTTAAGTAAAGGTTTTTGAGATAGCGTTACGTCTAAGCTGCTAAAACTCTCTAATAAATAGGATAGAACCCCGCTAATCAGTCTTTTGGTAACGTGGAAAATAACGAAGAATTACGAACTCCAACGTCGGTGAAAGAAATCTTCAGAAGTAAATTTTTTTTTATTTTTCAAATTGATAGAAAAGTCAACCTTGTCGAAGTTGTCATTATACGTAAAACAAAATCTAGTACATAATCGTAAAAAAAGGCAAAGAAGCATAACCCTCAGGAGCATCACCCTCATTGCATTTACATTTAGCTTATCTGTGTAGGGATATGTATTGTTTGTTGTATCCTGTATTTCATTTTATAAATTATGTCCTAATTAGGTAAGACTTCGTCATAGTTACGCTGTACACATCATCTAAATCTTTAGAGGGAGGATACATAGCATTGCCAGGATTCATTTCTTCCTTATCGTAATTCTTTCGCGGTAAGAAAGGAATGCATGTGTGGCTATGCGAGATCTTTACGGAGCAAAGAAGACAATTCTCTTTTGGGAAAATGGGAATGTTGTGTTTTATACCAATGACAGCAAAGTTACATAACAGCATGCATGCGAGATGTTGTGTATTTTTGTTCTTTTTTTTTTTACTTGAGCTGCTAGGAAAAACATAACATGACTTCTATATGGGCATTTTTATTGCAATACACTCTGTGTACAGTATTAGAGTCTTAGGTTGTGAAATGTTTGCACCTTTACGTCATACTTTTTGTTTATGTTTGATGGAACAGCGAAAAAACTTACAATATTGAAATAACACCGAAGTTCGCAAACAAATAAATAAATAATACTCTGTAGCAGAAATTGTCTCACTTGTCAGAAAAGAGTCACTTTTTAAACAAAAATATGGTTTTAAGTTACTGTATATAAAATACGAGCATATAGGGCACGAAACTCTATAGTTTGCAAATTTAAAAACTGGCTTTACCTATAGGTTCTACTCGTGATATCCTATTTTAGAACTATATGTGTCGAAATAAAATAAGTAGATCCACTTTACGAGTGAAGGGTAAGTCGTATCCATTGTAAAAATGTGCAGTTATACGACAGAGAAAATTGCCGATAAAAATTAATGTTCTAACCTTTAATGCATTTCCGAGTCAATTTTACGAGTAAAATTATCGCGTTTCTTATTTGGATTGCATTTCTCTCTCTAATATTGTGGAGAGGGTTTCTTTATAAACCATTTACAGCGAAAACAGGGCTCTTAACTTAATTTTAATGCATTTTGTTAAATAAATTAAAGCAAATCTCTGAGGAGAACGCGAATAATGGTACAGATAAACACTGAAGCAGTAAACGACGTAGCTCAATATAGCGCAGATGTGATGCGAAATTCGAATGTGGATTTCCACAATCGAATTTTCAATATTATGAGTTTAATGGATACTCGTAAATAAATATTGAAATTTGATGAAAACTCCAAACTTCACCCTTAAACGGCTGCTGGATTATCATCGATATCTTCAATTACCATCGATATTTTCAAGAATCATTTAAATATTGAAACTTCTAATAAGGATATATATCCTCAATCTTGAGTTCTTAGAGAAAATATCCCTCCTAGTAGTGCTCGATGGTCTGTCACTCAAAGAGGAAAAGAATTAATAGTTTTAGAAAATAAATAAATTTTTAGAATTCATCAATATTGTGTATTTATTACCTTATAAAATACAGCAATGTACTCGTATATTCTGGAATAGCAGTATGCATGCATTACAATGATTACATCATTGGTAT
>JAQFYH010000696.1:0-11451 GCA_034694405.1 Scolopendrellopsis subnuda
ATGGTGTGGGGTGGAATTTCCTACCGTGGAAAGACGAGGTTGAGATTTGTGAAGCCAGGGGCGAAAATTAACACAAAATACTACCTGACGAAAATCATGAAACCATTTCTAGCTACGGATGCGCGTCGGCTGTATCCCGAAGGGACCGTGATATTCCACCAAGACTCCGCCCCGTCACACGCGTCGAAAGCAACCCTGAATTTCTTCTCCGCTCAGCGCCTACGTCACATAACCCCTGAACAGTGGATGCCCCAATCCCCTGACGCAGCCCCGATGGACTATTTTGTGTGGGGTTATCTCAAACAAAGAATTTTCAAGCGAAAAGTCAAGACAGTGGCCGGGCTTAAACGTGCAGTTCTCGACGAGTGGAAAAAAATGCCCCTGGAATTGATCCAAAAGGCCCTGGACGATTGGCCCAGGAGATGCAGACGAATCTACAATAGTCGGGGATTGCAAATCGAGCATGCAAACTAAATTACGATGTATACTTTTTGCATAATAAAAATTCAAAATCGTTAGCAATCATTATTGAACACCCTCTGTAAAGCATTCTACTTTTTATAAAAATATACAAAATTTATCCACCTGTAAATTATTTCTGTTGCCAATTATAATATTACTTGTCCAAAAAAAAAAACCCAAATTAGTTTCGATCTTTAGGTGATTTTTATTCAATATCGATTATCGAGGTTCACAAAAATCTGCCCCCACTACCCTTCGATGGAAGGATTAATAATGTGGGTTACATTTGAAACAAAGAAACAATAAACACAAAAATCTCATATAGGCCTATGCATCGAACTCAGTATCCCATTCCTATGGAATTAATTTTTGAACGATTGAAAATTCGATCTAATTAACTTTGTTAGGAATAATTTTATTAAGATGCGCCAATTATTAATAGGCCTAAGTTACTTGATTTAATTTTAATCTTCTCTCGAAAAAATTAGCTTATAACATAATTTTCCACTATTTAAAAATTATTGGCTCGTAAGTTGATTATTTAATTTTGATTTATATACTTCTGAATCTGAATCTACGTATGCCTACTTGTGTGTTTGAAAAAAATTACGAACATGCATACATTATATTGTTGTTAGAATAGAGGATTTTTTTCCAATTTCATCTCTTTTAGTTTTCGAAGCAGTCAATTCGCTAGACTACGACGTACTGGTATTGCTCAATTTTTGAGATTAGATGGCCTAGATTGTTGTAGGTGTATTAGCTAATGGAATGCATAAACACATCAGTCTTTTGAGACTGCTGCAGCTGTGGGAATTCATCCCTTTATCATCATTTTGTTTATAGATTGATTTCCAGAAACCATTACAACCGGCGTTTACAAGAGTTATTATGCACATTTTCAGAGAGGATGTTCATATTTAATTCCAGATTACTGATAAATTGTTTAATTTTTAAAATGTCATAGTGCCTGCCTTGCCTGGTTTTTATCATAGTTTTATCGTCAGGGATGGGCAGAAAAGAACTTTGAGCCCAATTTTATTCCAAAGGTGACAGGTTCAGCCGAAAATAAACGTCACCGTCGTTAGCACGATCGCCCTGTAACCCAAATCAAACTCTTTACACCAAAGCGGCATTTTCGGCGACTTCCATCATTCAATACAGCCCTAGACAACCTACTTGCGGTTCTGCCAGCATGCGCCGATTGCATAATTGGGATATCAAAATTACGGGACCAGTGGGAAAGGGAGCCTCCAGAGGGAGGGTGGGATAAAATATGCTCCTGGCCCAATAAATTTTTGTTCCTTTTCTGTCCACCCACTACTTGTGTTTCTTAGTTCTCCTGTCTTCTAATTCCAAAATCGCGCTTGTTCAGGTCTGGATCGGATGACCACTGTATGCGCGCGGGTGCGTTACATTTAATTGGGCTGGGGATTTCAAAAAATTGTTTCACACAGAAAAAGTTTACTGTATATAAAACTATGGTCATTCAAATTGAAAATAAACTTTATCTCAGAAAGTCCCGAGGTAAAAATCATTTCAATTTTTAATATTGTTAAACAATTTAGTAATTCCAGTATGAGTGCATTCCTTCACTTGAACATAATAGTTCGCTTAACTTGCGTTATCAACCTGAGATTAAACTATCGGTTCCATACAGTTGAGAGGTATTAATCTAATCGCATCAGATAAGGTCGGATACCTGTTATAAAATACGGCTCAGGCCGCCCAGTTTTTTTTTTTTTTTCTGTTTGACAGACTTTACATACTTAACCGCCACTGAAATTTGCATAATATACTAGGTAGTCTCAGAATCAGGCGGTCGCGGACAACGTTCCAAAGAAGGTGGATGCAGGTTGGCCGACATCTGGGCGTATAGTGCTGGTCGAGAGGTCAGGGGCACCTGACGACCATTTTTTTGCTAACCGGAACATTTTTCTATGACACTTGTTGGGACCGATAGAGTTGTCAAAAAGACATATCGGTCCGATTTTGTCGGACAGAGTTCCGACATCGCATGCGCAGTTGTAGGAAATCCACCGATTTTTCAACTGCGGCGCGCATGCTATGTCGGAAGTCGGTCCGACAAAATCTGACCGATATCGGAATATGTGAATTATTGTGCTTTAGAATATTAGACAATCGTCGATACTGGAGTAGTCTGATTAGATAAAAAAATCATCAGGTGAGCACACTCTACTAAATAATTAAACCGAATCCTGTGCGAACTCGTACGTTACTGTACCCTTCTCTCGTACGAACTGGGTCAGGGTATTTTTCGCAAAGAGAAATATTGAAATACAAAAAGGAGGGTTATCAAAGGCTTCGTCCAACTTCGGAGTAAACAACGTATTTACTACGTTTCAATAATATGAAGTGCGATTTGTAATAAATAATACTCTTAAATTGAATTCTTAATAGTTATTTATCCCTTGATCCTAATAAATTTTACACGAGATTATCTTTCAGACGAGTAACACTGAGCTGTAACATAATCAAAGAGCAAATAAACTGAAATGTATATTCCACTATTTATTAGAGTTAGCTGGTCTGATCTCTCGTAATCTAACGTACGAAGGTGGATCAAAAAGTAGGTTACAAGGCCTGCCATATTGCAGGCGTGTAGGAAGTATACCCGTATATTTTTATAGTAATGAATGCATAGTTTAGGGTCTGAGATACGAGTGTTCGAAATGGCGACTTTGCAAAAATAATGGTCTCGCGACGATGTCAACCCTTTTAATCGTTTTTGTTCTTGAGAAAAGGATTTCGGCGGCCGATATCCACTGACAGCTCATGGAGATCAACAGAAACGATGTTTATTGTTTACAAACGGTGTGTAAGTTCGAGACAGATAAACATCAATATTGACGGTACTGGACTCGTAGTGGACTCAATGGGCTCAACAGCCGATCTCAATGTCTCAATACGGCTCGGTTTGAAGAACTGATTCAAGAGGTTAGGCGTAGCACCTGCGATAATTCGAGTCCGAGCTGGTTCTTACACCGTTTCTGTTGATCTCCATTCTGAGCTGTCGGTGGATATCGGCCGTCGAAACCCTTTTCGTACAACCAAAAACGATTGAAAGCGCGTATATCCTCTCGGGACCACGATTATTGCTTAGTCTCCATTTCGAGCACTCGTATCTCAGACCCTGCGCGGGCATGGAACCCTAAACTATGCAGAATAGTTCTTCTGGTTCATTGCTATAAAAATATACGTCACTTCCTACACGCCTGATCATGGAATGACAGTTCTTGTAACCTTACTTTTTGATCCTCCCTCGTAAATAAAAATTGTATAGTTATACTGGGATGGTATCATATACACCATTCACACATGATTACAAATCTTGACACTTCGATACCAGTTTAGCGGTACCGTCTCATCTGTTGTACTTCCATTTTAGCCGCCTTCTTCGTATTGTGCAATATTCATGTTGCATGCAAAACTCCAGGGACGCGATAGCTCCAGAGTCAGGTGGGAAATTGAGAATTGTCACAAAAGTATCTGCCGATTCGAATCTGGGATACTCAGTTGGGCGAGCAGGCGTTGACCGCACAGCATCGTAGTTCGTATCGTACTCACTCCCGAATGGTCATAAAATTCCCGGTAAAATGTCATTTCAGTGATTTCACCGTTCAGTACAAGAAAATAAGAAGAATGTTTTACTTGACAATCCGACTACAATTCAAAAATAACACGGATTGTCAAGTAAAACATTCTTCTTATTATCTACATCGTCCGACTTTAAATAAATATCTACGTCATAGTTCAGTGGTAACAGATATGAATCCTGTATCAATGAATGTACAATACACGATTGTAACACGTTTTAGAAATTTATACTAACAAGCAACTATAAACAACGGCTTTAACCAAAGTCTATCATCTAAGACGGCATTCTTTTTTTTTTTTTACATAATGCGAAGCTACGTGTTTACATATTATTATTCCTTAGTTTTACATTTTGCCTTCGGCATTTTCAGCCGAGTTGTGAAATACTCGGTCTCTCGGATATAGAGTGCATTATGCACTATACGAATTGTAAATATTTACAATATTTATTAGAGCTCGCGTACGGTACAGACAGACAGCTCTTACTTAGGATCTCCAGACGTACCAGTCAATATGATGGTCGTGTATTCGTACATCGTATAGAACTCTTCTAGACTAAACTGATAAAGTATAGTATAAACGACGAGTTGTATACCTTGAAAGGGCTGTCGCGACTGCTGGCGTAAGAACGACAAGCCTGCAGAATTAGACCGAACAGTGTTCGGCTTACGCACACAAGCACAGCAAAGCGCGTTTGATCTACCCATGTCAAAGACAAACTATACACAAAAGTAGAGACTGCTCCGATTGGGATGAGGGATTGGGAGAAAGTAATTAATTGAACCAAGAGATTGAACAGAGAAAGATTGACATGGATCTGTGTTTGGCAACCAATGGAAGCGCCATTCTACCGGTATATCTATAGACAATTGAGAGAGAGTTCAGGTTAGACATAAGGTACTATCAAGAATTTATACAGGAAACAGCTCCTGTGTTATATTATGCGATCCAGAGTCACGGAGTTATGTTACTTTCCATCAAAGGCGCCATGCTGTTCTCACAGCACTCTTCTGCGCATTCTTCTCATATCAAACGACATATTATGGTACCACCTAGCGGTAAAACCAAAAGCTTATGACTCTGGATTTCAACACCTCTATTCTTGCTATACACACTACCAAGAATAGGATACTATACAAAGAATACTGCACTCAGATTGAGTTGTAATATGTTTTGTGTTTAAAGCACGGAAAAATAATTTGTCAGAATGACGCTAGATGGCGCACAACTACACGAGCGAATTGAAGGGAACGAAGAAGAAAGTACAGCCAATCAGGAGCTCGCGCCCCTCTAGCGGTATATACAGAAATATTTTTGCGTACCAATAGATTATTTCCTGAATCGTATTCTTTGTATATTATCCTATTCTTGACACTACCTATACAATTAACATAACTGTATAATTATTCATTTTTTTAATAAATCCTAAGAAAGGGCACTTCAAAGACGAACTATATACGCACACCACGCACGAACAGTCAACATATAATCAAATCCTGTCTCGATATCGAATTATTACACATGAAAAGCTGCCGCTTTATCACATGCTCAATTTGATGTTTATAAAATCTCTTGCTAATAAACATTTAAGTTGAAAATGATGAGCCCTGCGATGAGAGATCGACGTCTCATCCATATATTTTACATAAAATTATAAACTTTGTTAAAGTGATCTGCGTTACGTGTTTATGTTGACGCTAACTTACTTCACTCGTATCGTAGAATAAGTTTCAAAATCTGACCGAAACGGTCAGATTTTGCCGCATTTGCAATCGAGTATTTAAAACTATCGCACGTTCAATATTGATTAATATTCATCTCTGTTGCTATCCCGTTTTACTTGTTCCATTTTCGTATAAAGAATGGAGAAAGTTTCGTAGATTATAGAGCACGTTCGGCTGCTGATTAATAATCTACAATATTTATTTGGGTTTTAGGTTTTGAACTAATCACGCACGCATTCACGAGTTGTTGCGAAGCGTCAAAAACTTACAGATGATTTTCGGCGAGGTATAAGGGAATGCACTACGCAGTATTTTTGATCAAGGATTTTTGATTTTGTCTAAAAAAAAAAAATATACGGCTGCCTATTGTACGAGCCTACAGATTATCGATTGAGAAATTTTCGATTCCTAGAAAATTGTAACAGTTAGTATTTGTCACGTCGCTGTAAATATATAGGTTGAAAATGTTGGCAATTTAAACTTTTTATAAATCTGCTGCTCTTTATAGTGGGATTGAATTTATTGCAACTTACCCTCTGAAAAATCGAAGGATCTTTGTTTTAATAACTGCGTCTTTGGATATAAAATGATTAAACCTGAGTTTCAATGAACAACGTTATGATTGAGCGCGCAACCAGCAAGGATTCTTAGAGAGAATCCTAACTAAAGTGTGTTTGGAATGGGTTTTGTCGTTTCCCGCGGCTACGCTTCCATTTTAATTTAATCTGCTTTCGGCAATGGAATATTTTATCTTGTAGTTTTCTTTTGCCTAGCGCATTTTTTTTTTCTTCGTTTTAAATTCCAGGGTTCAGATTGGGAACTCCCTTACACCAGAAGCAGGCCTGGGTTGGACAAGATACGCCCTTTATACATCGTCAGAATTGGATGTAAACGAGGTTAGGAACTCGGGTTTTCGAGATTCATGTTTTGCTCATTTTATTAACGCCACGTAGAACGTTTTACGAAACGCTGATATACATTGGAACAAATTCCAAGGTGTCAGGATCTAACGTACACGCTGTTTTGGATACTCCGTGAGTCCGTTTCCGATTCCGATCTTGATGGATCACCATGCCTAATTGTAGTTACTTGATCGTTGCTTTCGTGTCTAATAACTATCTACATAATACGTCTCTTGGCAGAGACGTTTCCGCTTGGAATATTGGAGTATCAGGTGCGTTGATAAGGTCAGACGTTCGTCTTGAACCTCCGTGACGCTTAATATTATAAGGGCAAACGACCTATCCTGTCAAACTGCAACTTTTTTATGTATGCGAAATAAAAATGGAGTAACTCGAAATCTGAAATTTTTTGGGTGGTGGTTGATAGCTACTTGATTCCCTAGTATTATAAAACGAATCTTTTTACTGTAGTTTTAACTTATTGTAAAAGATAGTGATCTAAACCGAGTTCCTTTTGGTTTATTGATATTTTATTATGCCAAAATAAAAGTAAAATCGATCAGGATTTCAGGAACCGTCAGTAAAAAAACAAGATGCAAGAATTAAATTATTTACATTTTTTCAACTTTGAATTGCGACAAATCGACTGATGACCCGTTACGAAGATACGTTTCTCTGCAGCAATCACTGTCAATATTTCTGTCCGAGACAAATTACCCGTGCATGAAAAACATTTTTAATGCTCGAGACCAGCTAAAAATGCAGTTGCTTCGAATCGGTAATATTCATATCCCCCAATTACTGTATCGTTCTGTTTATTTGGGAGCAATTTTTTTTACTGCTGTCTCTTCCTCGTAACCTCATTTCTGTTTGTTGACACGTGTGTGATGCCAAGGTCCTACCAGCAGCAGCAGTTTTTTTATTCCTGGGAATCAAAGGTGGCTCACCGACATTCGTGACCTTAAAATCGTCCAGACATTTCCGACACCTGTCGTCGCTCGTTTTGAAGTTTTTTTTTTATAATTTTGTAGTTTTTATTTATTAACAAATTATGTGTGACTAATAGTCAATTAGTCACTCGATGCTATTTCGGGATTTTACTGGTTCAGCGAAGGTGAAGCGGCAATATTTAGACGCGCCGATATGTCGGTCAATTTTCAGTTGAACTTAGATAATAGGTGGTATATTTCAAATTCTTATCAAATTGTGTGGTATGGCTGAAGCTTGGCCAGTAAATCGGCGCGCCTAAAGACTCATAATATATCCGTAGAGTGCCATTTTTAATAGCCGGAGCAACGGGACAGCTCGTGACAGTCTGGGAGAAATGGTATTCAGTTAGGCATATTAATTTGGGACGAAAATTTTCGTTTAGGCTTAAGGCGCGTACACACGAGAAAATTTTATAGACATTTTTGTAACACTTTTGTGTCCACACTTTTTGAAACTCAAGCACAAGTGCTTAGATTTTTGAACATTGTAAAACTTTTGTGTCACATTTTTCGATTTTGATCAATTAGAGTACAGCAAGACCTGTGCACCGCAGTATTTTTTGATCGACAGGTTTTTTTCGTGAAAGTATGCGACACAAAAGTGTTACAAAAATGTGACGAAAAACTTCTCGTGTGTAGGTATGCGCCTTTACAAAAATGACTGGAAAATTCTCTCGTGTGTTGGTGCCCTTAGTCAGGAGAATATAATTTTAGAAGTAAAATATTATTCTGAATAAATTACGACGCCATAGAGTGTCATTTCGGCTCATCGAAATGCAGCTTTCCCCCAATTGATAACCCATCTCTGTGATGTCTCTCATACCGTAGATACTCTCTCATTCGGTATTCTGTATCTGCTGTTGCCAGTTTGCTTATATATTAAAAAATATCGATCAGTTTTTATAATCATGCTGCAGTTTACGTAAGAGCCAATTATTATGCCAATGATGTTTAATTTAACATAACATTACTTCGCATACGAGTCTATATTGGAGAACTCATTATAAATGTAAAATTGGGCATGTATATTTATTTTTCTTACAATGTACCGGCAACTCGACAAGGACTGATTGGCAATATTACCGTACGTAATAAATAATAAGAAAAATCATTACAAATTTGGAAGCTATTTCTTGGCGCCACAGTTGATCCGCCAACTGTAGGTTATTCCGGTAAATTTTAGTTAGCCAGTTGAAAACGTTAAAATATCCAGTTTAATCCATTGTCTAGACGGAGGAAATGCAGAAATTTCGTCGCGGGAAAGCGACGAAAGTTAAATTGATAAATTGCTCGTGATGACTAATATCTTGTGACACCGACTATAAGAGAATCTATTACCCGAACAATATCTAAGGGCGGATGCAACGGGGGTGGGGCACGAGTAGAGTTCATAAATTACCGGTAATTTTCCAAAATTACCGTTACCGGGTAATTTACCCACCCGTAAATTACCGAAATTTACCGTAAATTACTGGTAATAATCTAAAATTACCGTTACCGGGTAATTTAGGCCTACCCAAGCGTAATTTACCGTGTGAACTGTACTTGCGATCGTTGTATTTCGTTTATACAGTTATATTGACCGGCGTGAACAATTGGAGCAACATTCGATTCGCCTACACACCGCAGCTTTTTCTAGACATTTCTCTAACACTTTTGTGTCGCACTCTCACTTAAAAATCAAACGACCAAAACATACTGCGGCGCACAGGCTCTTGCTGTACTCTTAACTGATCAAAAATAAAAAAAATGCGACACAGATGTTCAACAATCAAAGCACTCGTGCTTTGACTTGCAAAAAAAAGTATGGGCCCAAAAGTGTTTCAAAAATATCTAGAAAAATCTCTCGTATGTGTACGCGCCTTGACGAACGGTGATTTGATTTCTTGATGGGAAAAGAGCGCAATGATGACGTTTTTACCATAAAAGCAGCCAGAAATTACGTCAAAACCAGTCTCAATATGGCCGCAATTCAAATCAGCCGATTTTTTTCCCCCCTGTTTGAAAATTTTTATAAATATATGATTCTGATTAATTAGTTCTTCCAGAAAGTCTCGTTTTTCTAGTAGTTAAAAGGAGTTTTCTCGGAGGGTTCGACACTCGGGGTAAATCTTCGTTTTGGCCCGGTGAATCTTTTGACGCACTACTCAAAGTTCAAAATAATTGAATTTTAATTAAAAATATTTCAAAATTTAATTTAAAATTCCGCCTGACTAGATTTGTAAGCTTTTTTCCCCAAAATAACAACAAAAAAGTCAAAACTGTTATTACGACACGGTATTAGCTGTTCAGATTCAGGTGAATCTTGGGTGAATCTTAAAGATTCAGGTGAATCTGTGAATCTTCGACACCAAAAAATTTCAGTGTCACGTTCTTGGTCACGTTGCATTTTGCAGTGAAAATCCAATGTGCAAGTGCACAAGAGCGCAAATAAGCAAGTGAGCAAGCTCAGAACGTGTCAACTCATACGTTACGTTTACGTTACGCCGCAATTGCTAAAACTCGACTAAGTACTTTGGCGCAGAATCGTCCTCTGCCTACAGTGGGCTGCTGCTCCGCGACCCCTAGAAAATAAACGAGTTTGAAAATTGATGGATATTGTTCACTTTTCGACAATAAACACCTTCCATCGACCGTCTAATTTGTCGGCGACGTCAAACTTTGACCTCTCTTGTCCAAAGTCTAGCCTGATTTCAGTAGAATCACGTAACAGGCCCTTGAGGAGGGGAAGAAACCTTTTTTTTTTTTTGGGAGATTGGAGTTTCGTCCACCATGAAATTGCGCCAGACACTCCTATATTTCTAGGAAGGAAAAAAGAAAAAGGGTCAAAATACGAAATAGGAAAATATCTCTTTTCGACCCGAGCCATATAATTGCCCGTTTCTCTTGACTTTGATTTATCGCCCAGTCATTTGATTGAGGAACGAGTGAATTTGTTTAATTGTAGACTTTAACCAAACGTATTTCGGCTATAAATTTTGTCTCGGTAACATGCGATTGTCGTGTCAACTCTCCTTTTTTTTTTTAGAGAAACCTGTTGGGTCCTTTACTGTTCAAGATACCCGTCGTCCCCGGGGCCTGTTGCCACAGACGGAATACTTTTACGTAAAAGGTGAGCACGAGGACATGGATATCAGATCTTTTAGACTAAAGCACAATTCACACATACCGATATCGGGCTGATTTTGTCGGACCGATTTTCGACATCTCCGATTTTTAAACTGCGCATGCGATGTTGTAAGTCGGTCCATTATCGGTGTGTGTGAATTGTGCTTTATAATATGAATATCGCTGTACAACGTTATATAACGATAATACGTTATATGCGTATAACGACGCAGATACGACGTTATATAACGACGCAGATACGACGTTATATAACGACGCAGATACGACGTTATATACGTAACGAAGCTACAACGGTTACGTGATATAACGACGCAGGATGAACGATATAGCAGCAGAGGTTTGTAATATCGTATACAAAGCGTACGCCTCGACTTTGGCGCCGCCGCACTGGTTTGCGAGCAAATATTGTACTAATTCTCCGTTATATGGAACGCTTAGCGTCGTAGTGCTCGATACATGCTCGGTGCGACGATCTCGTCTGGCGTTTGTGGTTAACACGGGGAAATTACCACGTAATTACAGGAGAATCCAAAAAGATCCGAGTAACGACCATCTTATCAAGAACAATGCGAGATGAAATGCAACATTTTTGAAAACAACGATTAGTTTATACAAAACCGCAGAATA
>JAQFYH010000697.1:0-11451 GCA_034694405.1 Scolopendrellopsis subnuda
TTTTCGTCCATCATTTTAATCCAGCAGTTATGAGAGAGGGAAGGAGAAAATAATTTTATATCCATCAAAGCAGATGTACGAATGGACACCCAAATGTATATAAATGAGGTGGTATACGACGCAACCTTTTCGCATTATTGCGGCCATATTGAGTCTATTGACTGACATCTTGGAAAATATGTCAGACATCACGTTTCTCGCTTGGGACCTGAAATATTCAAATTCTTAATGTGAAAAGTTGCATAACTCGCAGTGCTAAAAACCAACCTAAATATTAGAAAATTCTACCGCGGTATATTGTGGAATCTTTGAGATATATTTATTTATTTACGGAATAATGTAGTTTGTGACGATTTTACGAAATTAGAATCTACAACGGCGCTTCTTACTACTGGGTTTTTTTATATTCTGCAAATTAAGATCTAAAAGAAGTTATAGTTTAGTAATGTTCAGTACAGAACGCTCTAGCTAAGAATCTTAGAGCAATAAAATTGTACTGGTAAGGACTACATTAGATTAAAAAAAACCGAATATCATTGCTCAGCAACACCCGAAACAGTTGCTCCGTGGAAGCTAAGTATTACACTAAAGCGTTATTGCTCTAATTTTGAATAAAATTATTATGATTAAGGACACGTAATCATTACGTAATTAAGTGTATTCACGTAATCATTACTCAATAACACCACACGAGAGGTGAATGACCATATATAATTACATAATTAGTGATGGCCGTACAGTATGATGTAATCGTGCAATACCATACGTAAAAAACGCCAATATGCAAAAAATGATCTGTCAATATATTTTACTTCAGTATCTGACAAAATAACATTTCATGTGAAGAGGATATCTCTTAAGCATTAAACTTCAAAAAGAAAATAATAAAACTTGAAGAAATAAATTCGAAGACACGACAGACAATATAATGAGGAAGAAAACGAAGATATGGATTAATGAAATCTACACATCTACTGCTTGTTGACTCAGGACAAATTAAGGTCAAATGATAATACGAAAATGACAAGTTGCATATCTTCGTAAATAGACTTTTAAATGGAACTTTTAAATGGAAATAAGAAGAAACATTATACCGAAATAACGAAAGATGATGGAAACAAGATATTCTTATTCTTTAACGATGAAAATATGGACAATGGGAGCAGGAATCGGTTGTCATTAGCGTTTATATTCAAAGTTGCGTAGGTAGTAGAGTGAGTAAGTATACGGAAACGGTATACTGGACAACATTTTTTTTAAGACGGTTTACATAACCCTTAAAGAACGATGGTAGATTGGGAAAGCCATTAATGCAAACCACTTTTAATAAGTAATGGGACAGGCAAAATTCAGTTCTTTTACATTAATCTCATTTCTTTAAAATATTCTATGGGTTGTTCAGGAATTACATATTTACTGAAAAATTAATTCCGTAGGGGTCTCCTGGGAAAAATTAATTCAAACAAGGGTCTCTTGCACCGGTAAAGAAATTCTGTTAGTAGACGAGGAAGATAAATGGGATGAACAAATGATTTAAACGTTGAGTCCCTTTGGGAACATGTTGGAAAATGTCCAACTTATTTATTCTTTGGCTCTTTTTTCAAATTTTTATGTAAGCACGTCCCAAATTCGCTATATTAAATTCGCCTTTCTAAATGTTAAAAAGGGTTGTTTTCTCGTTCAAAATATTCTGTCTGGATTCTTGGATATCACCTGTTACAAGCGAGGGTTTGGAAAAAAAATGGTGAGAAAATCAAACAACGAAATTCTCTACATTTTTTAAATTGCTCTTCCCAACAACCAGTGGACGGATCGAAAAGGGTGAGGGAAACGGGTTCAATTACTCTCCCATTCGTTTACTCCGCTTGCTATCTTTTCTGTTTAACCAAAAAAAAAAAAAAAAAGAAAAACTTGGGCGTCATATGCCTGATGAGACGTTTTAGTTAGAATAAAAATATTGAAGTACGTGCATATAGTCTTAAAAATGTTGTCCAGTATATCTGAATCTAACCATGAAGATTAAAAAAATCACGTGAAAAAAAAAATAAAGTGCGGACATGGTCGTATTAACTGATGAATAAAATGTAAAATCATTTATAGCAGTTGGTGATCAGATGTTGGTGTAAATTGTGAATCTTTAAAGGGATTAATCAGCTTCAAAACTTTAATTTCTTCCCCGACTCGGTGAACGTCGCGACCTGTTAATCTCATCCATTGTTTAGCGGCGTTCGCCGGGTCGGGGAAGAAATTAAATTTTGTAGCTGAGTATTTAATCCCTTTAACAAATAGTAGAATCAATAACCCCGCAATAGTGATCGATGAATACCTTATGTTGTTTTTGATTATACGGTGTTAGTAAGTTTAAATGTGAATAGAAATTGACGTTAAGGTGTTGGTGTTGTTGTGATTACGAAAGAACGAGGATAGTGATCAATGGGTGTTGGAATGTTTGTGTTCATTTTTAGAAAATTAAGTTGATTCTTTATAATAAAGAGCAGTAAGTGAGTGTGTGTGTGTAAGTAAGGTGTGAAATTACTAAAATTTACGAATTAATTACTATTAATACTTCAAGAGAGTAAGTACCTTAGACTGATGTATTCTAAACTATACGATGTAGTATTACAAAATGTTAGTTGTATGTTTTGGGAATGAGTGTATGATTGAAAATGAGAAGACAATTTTTTTTCAATTATCTGCATACTGAAAATTAGTTTAATAATCGATTCAGACCCTTTATTTTATTTTTTGTTCCAATTCCGGTTCCTAAAATATATTAATATCTTATTCTGATTTCGAAAATATTGAATTTTACCGGTTCCAATTCCGGTTCGACTCCCTGATTTTAAGTTTTGATTTTCTAGCACAGCCAATGAATTGATACTAAAACAATACTTCAGAATAAAAACTAACATCACTGCATTAAATTTCTTCTTATATAGGTCAAAAACAATGACGTTCCTGCTGACGAATAAATTCCTGACAAGAAGAGAAGATGTAGGAAAATTAAATGTTTCAAAGGTAATTCAAAATATTTGAGTAGCCTAAAATAATGAGAACCGTCAAGCAAAAATAGTTTGATTAGCCAGTTCGTTTAACTCTGTGCTAAACTTCTTCTGTCTATACTAAGTTACTGTAACTTATTTGTTGTTTTTGTTCTAGAACATAAGTGACGCAGAAAATTGAGAAGAAGAATTACAAGCAACATGTTCTGGAGATTCGATATTAAAACTGAAGAAATGATGAAATGAATAATGAAGTTCACCATCGACTGAAACACAAACATGACCGTGGTTAATACATGATTTTAATATGAATATTAGAAGTTTCTTAAAATAAGGTTTAAAGTAACGTGATTTCTTTCAAATTTACAAAGTAATCTTTACAAAAAATGTTCAATCTTCGATAATCGTTAGTGCAAGATTGAAATCTCAAATAAATATCTTTTGAGTATGATAGGGGTGTTGTGAGATCAAAAAATAATGTAATACCGGTATGGTAACCTTACAGAAGTATTTACTTGTGAGTTTGAAAACAAAATTAACTTAAAACTTTTAAGAGACTTTTAATAACCTAGTTTTTATAATTATAAGATAGATAGAAGTTTTAACTAATTATTATGTAAGGGCCTTTTAGAATTGTTAACGGTACCACGGTTATTGTTGGTAATGAATATTCGGCCCTGATTATTCCCTTTAACGAAGGAACAGTGGTACACCCTAAGAAAGTAGTACGTTTTGTTTCGTAAAAACTCCAATTTTCCCTAAACATTAGAAGCTCTTTGGGAAATGCATCCTACGACTATAGAATACTCGAAAGAAAAAACTGTACATTTAATTGCACAAACGAAATTAACTTAAAAATGTCAAATTCGAATATCTTAATTCGTGAAAACATGATTCTATAAATATTTCCTATTTACTTATTTATAAAATAATGGGTCTGGTGGACTTTATGGAGACAGAGTACAGTATACTTGAACTGAAATATGGGAGAGAGACAAATACAATATTTACAAGGGCAGAATATGAGTTCAAAACACGTGAACGTCTAAGACATTAATGTCTGATAGCGAACAGAATACCAGGATATAAATGACTTATTTGAGAGAGCAGTATATTGTTACAAGAGCAGAAATACCTGCCCGAGAACAGCATGTACCAAAACAGAAATATCCGACAGAGACAGTAACTTATACACCAGAAGTGATACCTGACAGACACCAGAAAACTACTAGGATAAAAATATGTAAAAGAGACGAGTAGATAGTAGAGAGAAGAGACGAGAGAACAGAAATATATGACAGAACAGCATATACAGCACAGAAATATCCGCCAGAAACAGTACACTTCGTATACCAGGACCAGGATAGAAATATGATAAAAGATAACAGATTAATCAAGGAGAGAAATAATATGACAGAACAGATAATTATCGAGAATACCAGGACAGAAATATTCAAAAGATAATATTATAAACCAGGACAGAAATATGTAAAAGAGAACAGTGTACACTAATACAGAAATGTCTGACAGAACAGTGTATGCCAGGACAGAAATATGTAAAATATAACAGTGTAAACGAGGAGAGATATATGAAAAAAAAAGATAACAGTTTATACCAGGACAGAAACATGTAAACAAGAACAGTTTATACTATGACAGAAATATCTGACAGAATATTATTATATGGAGAAATATCTTGACACAGAACAGGATTATACGCAGAACAAAAATATCTGACAGAGAACAATGTATAGAGAACAGAAACATCTGGCAGAGAACAGTATACCAGGACAGAGATATCTGAAAGAACAGAATATACCAGGACAGAGAAAAGTGTTGAATAATACTAGAACAGAAATATTAGACAGTACAGATGCATAATTATAACCAGGAACATAAATATAATTATGATTGTACTTCGTAAAACCCAATAGTACCTATACTAAGACAGACTGTAGAAATACACAACAGAGAGATAAAAATTGGACAGATAATTTATGAAACAGAGAACAGTATATTTGGACAGAAGCCGAGAGTACAATATTTATATAAGAATAGAAATAGGACTGTTCTAAATATATTATACAGAGTAAAGTGAACAACATCTGACAGAGTGCAGTATCATTCTATACTAAACAGTAATAGCCGACAGAGCATAATACATTATTAGGACAGTCATGTTGATTACAAATATTATTTGTTTGTTTCTACCCCGTCTATCTGATGAAGAAGACCCGACATAATTATTTCTTGAAATACGGACTTTAGCAAAAGGAAATGTCATTCTACACCCTATATATAAAAGTTAAATATTTTCAAGTTTTTTTTTAAAATTAGATTATTTCTAAAATGTAATTTATCGTACGCTCGGTAAAATCTATAATCACAATAACTTTTTAACCATTTCTTTGTTAATAAAACAGTAAAAAACATTTACATCAACATGTTGAACAGGTTGAACATGTTGAAATATCACATTGTATTCACATTATAAAATACTTTATACCTAGTATACTAACTTGTTTCTGTTTTAGGCAAGACATATTCATTCATTAAAACACAATAACATCCCTAAATATTGTAAATCTGAGTCAATTATTCAAGGTTGCAGACCCAGTTCTAATAAATTTTTACATCAAACACGATATAAAGAAAATCAACATCGCAAATGTTTAAACACATCAGACCATTATCATTCAAACATCAAATCATATCGTATTAATCAATAGTTATGAAAAGCACTCAAACAGTAAGACGTAAAACCTTACACGAACACATTAAACCCAAATCAAACATATGAAAACAAATGGAATCAAAATTAAATAACGTTAAACAAATAAAGTCGAAAACCTATGGAATATCTGGGGTAACTTTAATAACTTAGTTGTTTTTTTCCCGGATATCACAAAATGATCATTTCAGTCCAAAGTAAACAGTAAAACAATGCACAAACAAACCTTGACACTTAGCACAACTTTGCCTGTAAATTTTATTAGATTAAAACATTCTGTATTTTACACAGATATTCACAAAAATAATATTTCTGAAGGTTGGAGCAAAAAGCATATAACCTAGTTTAAATATAACCTAGTTTAAATGGTTCTTGGTTGGAGTATAACTTATTACAGGGTACTCTTATATTACAGAGTATTATTACAGAATACTGTAATCCATTGAAATACGTCGTGTCCCATAGAGATGAAAGTAAAAATAACTTATTTTTTATTCACTATACATATTACATAAGCCATTTCTTTCCCAATATTGGAACAGTATTATACAACTATGTTGTTCTATATATGGGGATAAAAAATTCTAAAGAATGCGAAGTAACATAATATAACCACGAAATCTGTTATACTGTACATTACAGACGAAGCGTGCACAAACCATATTATTTATAAATATGGTTCTGTACTCTACAGACCAATACTGTACATAACTTACATTCAGAAGGAAAAATATTTATTAGCCATTGGTTTCTGAAATTAATAAATTAACATTTTCTTCTCATGCAACTTGGAAATTACCTTTCTTACATTACAAGCTACATTTTGAGAGTGTGGTCAGTGTGGTACGGTGGAAACAGTATTATATGAAATACCGTATACAGTACATTATAACTCGATTGGTTTAACTGAATTACAGCACACTGAAAAACAGAACAGATTGATTACAGTATTCCTACTTAAAGGTGCATAGTCCACTCGGGGTTTCTTGTAACCACAAAACCTATAAAAATCGATAATCACTATCGGCGTCTCATGTCGATAGAGAGAGGCGTGCGTTGCGTTCCCACGGTGTCACAAATCGATACTGAAATATCGATATAGAGCGGAATTAATCGATCATAAGTTGGACTAAGCAGCTTTAACGGGATTCAAGTGTTTAATTTGCGAGATTGGATGTCGTGGATGCAATTCCATAAGATTATTAAGATTATGGTCTCAAATGGGAGATACATTAATTGTCTGAAAAAACAACAACATTGTTTTAATTGACAGTTTAGATATGAATATTGTGAATCGGCGAATGAAATCAATCTATCTTTTTTGGAGTTATATATGTACTATTGTACAAATGACGTAAACTAATATTTTCTTCCTACATTGTAAAAAAATGATACAGTTTTTTTTTATAAAATATTTAAATGGAACTTACGATATTTTGTCATATTGAAAGGTTTATAAAATTTTACATTTACGTACCGTGTGTTTATAATGGCAACTTTTGTAAAGAAAGAATTTTTATAGTAACTTAACATGTACATTGTACATACATTTTAGTACAGTAAATTTTAATTTTTCTAGTACCTATTGTGCATCATTAAAAGGATTATTTTATACTCAAAATACAATTGTAAACTGTGTGTAGATTTTTTTTTAGGGTAGAGGTGTACGGGGTATTTATAAATAGCCGGAGAATCCGGAGAATAGTGATTCTCAGCCACCTCAAAGCCAATGATTCGCCTGTTCGGAATTACAGAGCCCTCAAGGCCTAATTCCGGTCCCATTCATAGACAACAATACCCCTCCCCGTGAACACTTTAATCATCACCCTTCAACCTTGTACATTCGAGCTATAAATAAGCCTCTGGCTAGAAAGGCGAATTTTCAGAGGCAGCATTTCTCATGTCTATTTAAGGTTATCATTAAAAAAACATGCTGAACAGGTTCTTTCGTTGGTGAGGGGGATAAAGAAATTCCAATTTGGTCCAAAGGAGGCAAAAACGTACTGTGCCTCCGGCTCCCTCGAATCAAGTAAAGGCATGATATATCATCAATGGAAGTAAGTTTAGGTTGAGTAAAAGGCTTTTCATATTCAGACCACTGGTATAATTCGTCGATGGGCACAGAGTAAAACCGCCGTAGTAAAACCGCAAGTGCGTGCCTTACCCTGCTGCAGTACATTATTTTTGTGCCCCTCACAGCGGCATGCACCCTATTCACCCCAATCCGTTAAATAAGATAATGTTTAGCATCGATAATACGTACAGATATGGATGTTGCGATATCGATACTATCGATATTATACCTGTTGATTCCGCTTTTATTTGAAAGAGGGATGAAGTCCCAGGGTTTCAGTAAAAACTTAAGGTAGAAATGGAATGTCTTTAATTTTTCTAAAATGATTTGAAAAAAAAAGTTTTTTAACTTAATCAAAATAAAATACGGGCTCAGACCTTCTTTTATAATTTTATACCTACCGTAGTAGTTGTAAAGGTTTATGAAAATTACGGATATAAAATAATATTATGATTAAAATAAATTAAAATTAACAAATTAACTAAATACTTATATATATTCAATTAAACGTTTCATTTAATGAATTAAATCAACAATAAGAGAAATTACAATGTTACCCAAATAAGTATTAATTTGAAAAACAGATTCATCGGATTGAGGGCCCTGGCTTTAGATAATAAGTTTTGGGGGTAAAAAAAATAAACAGAATATTTTTATTTTACACCCATATTGCCCAAAGCTGGCGCACTAGGTTGAATGAACCTGCTTGGAGGACAGTGAGAATTACCGCCGAAGGGGCAGGGCACTTTCCCGGACACTTAGAGCCCACATAACTGTCCCAGAGTTGAGTGGAGTCGGCCGGATTTTCCACCACGATAACCGAGTGGAAACGAGAGGTAAATAAATCGACAACCAACTTCACACATCTGGTTTGACAGAAATATTAAAGCAACAAGAACTGATGAATAGAAAATAAAGACAGTATGGGTTTAAAAATCCGCTATAATCTCGGTGAACCAAATGAGGATTTTTTTAAGCCTCGTTTAACCGATTAAATTATTTTACGATAAAAAATTAATTTAGTTTTTAGAGAATTCGCGAATGTAAACAGCCAGTGAAACATAAAAATAACGCTGTTCAAGGATAGAAATCAGCCCTAAAACTGATGCAATAACCTCAAATCAATCGTCACGAAATTTGACTAAAATGGACGCTTAATTTCTATACATTTTTTGAAATCGATCGCGATTGGATACAGACCATTACCTCATTTATGAACCTGCAAAAATGATGAAAGTTCAAAATGATGTAATTATGTATCGTTTTATATCCAACAAGAAACTGACTTGACGAGATATACGCAACACTATATATAATATAAAAATATTTTATTTGGATTAAACAGTTGTAAAACTTGAAAAATGATAAAGAAAATAATAATGAAAAACGATGTGAAAAAGTGCAAACAAAATTATTGTTGGTAAATTCTACATTGACTAACCGTTTCAGATTTCCTTGCCTGATGAGTGCAGCTGTACTTTTCAGGCAAGGACATCTTTAGTGAGACCAGTGGTACACTAAAAAGTGTTTAGTCGACACGGGGGTACTACAAAAATATATAATATTTACGTTTATATTTCATAATCTCTATTATTAGTCAAAATTCTGCATGTTTCTTTATCACTTTGTTGTTTATTAAAACATCGGAAATCTTAAAATATAAAATGTGCAAGTGGTGTTTTTATTTCGGGTTCATTTTAATTTAATTTCATTTTAGATTTTAGTTCGGTTTTAGTTTAGTTTAACGTGAATAGTGGTTTGTGTGTGCAGTATTAAAAATAATGTTTAAATCAATTCTTCGAGTGCGTAAGTAAAAGAGAATGAATGACGAGACGTCTAAATATAATATTATTTACCTAGGTTTTAGATAATAGTACGAATTTTCGAGGATTATTTTTGATGTACGGTATTGCGAGAATAGTAAACTATATTTTAAAAGTATTCAACTTCTTCTTTTCGATTATTTCTTATTTTATTTTATTATTTTCTGTAGGTTAATATCAGCCTTCAATATTTTAAATAACATTTCCAAATACGATACGCAATAGGGAAATAAACATTTGAGTCATAAATTTAATGGAAAATCAAAGTTTATATTGAACGAGAAACAGTTTACATTAGCTCAACTGCTGTAAAATTAATATTGTGTTGCTGGTGTACCCAGGGTACAGAAAGTACCATTGTCCTCTCTGATAAACTAGTGTAATTTTTGATTCTAGGAGCTATTCAGTTTTTGGATCTCAAAACCATGAAATAAAATAATAATAAACGACCAAAATAAATTAAAACTGACGCCATACCCATTTGAATCTATGAACGGATGGTTTTCTAAATACAGTAATTCAGAGTTTGGCAACTAACATCGACAGCGATTGATAGATTGACCAACTCTGAAATTGAATAATTTTATGAAAAAAAAAAATGCTGTCACGTCGCAGATATTTGTTGGTAACTTGATTCAAGCACTGTAGTGTTTTTCACTTATTTTGGTCACATTTTATGCGTTGCAAATGAGTAGGCTACTGCCCCTGTAGAACTTGTAATAGTAGCAAAACCATTAGCGGTATAAGCTACTCGACGGATTATCCTAGAAGTAGCTCATAAGTAAACATTTTTTCTTCACAGGTTAATAACATTAAGAAAAGCAGGAAAGCAAACCGGAAAGCAGCCAAATGAATTACAGAGCAGAGCAGACGAGAGCTGCAAAGTAAGGGTCAAATTCATTCAAGATTCTAAAATGCATATAAGCATTATGAAGAGCTATCCATTTCTGTAATAATGACAATGCGATTTCTTTTGAACAGGATGTGGCTTAAAATTCATTTCCAACAGTCTTATTCTTCTAGAATATTGGTCTTCTAGATCTAGAACGTCAAAAGAGCTTCTGAGTTCTGGTCTCTTCTCACATATTACAGTACGGATAGTAAGTTTGCATCCTCATAATATGCCCGTGGATATCTCTATGATATACCATCAAGGATTTATACCTCCTCTTTTAATAAGTTCTGTCACACCTTTATTTTTAAAATTCCGCCTTTCCTGCAATTCGCAAAATACAATGTCCCGCCAAGTCTCATTTGATAGAGATTAGGTTTACTTGGGTGGCGCGTACGGTATATAGCTGCTTTGCAGCTGGAAAAAAAAGCAGGTTCCAGCAAAACAATACGATTGTGATCAGATCGGAAAGCTTTTGCGATCTGATAACAATCGTATTGCTTGGATTGACCCTGCTATGAAAGCTGCTTTAAAAACTACTCAAATTTACCTAATTTCTTTCTCTTTATGGTACACTTTGAGTTTTGTCGATATCTGTAACAGCGCGAAAACGGCGAAAAATATTCTAATATCTAGTAGCTATTTGAAACTTAATAAAAAAAGATTCCATGTAACAAGATAGTGTCTGACATTACTCGGATGTTGATCGAGGTCTACGAACAACGGGAAATTTTTAAAGAGTACTCTGAAAATCCCTTGAAAATATCCTGTAATGGTCCGAATCCAGTAAACCATCCTAAAACTGAGTGAAAATTTGATTTACTCTTTGTTCATCTTTTTGTAAAGTTTCAATGCTACTAAAGTCTGTTCGAAAATTAAAGGCCCCTGGAGTTAAATTTAAAATGTTAATAACTCCGGAATCCCGTAAG
>JAQFYH010000698.1:0-11450 GCA_034694405.1 Scolopendrellopsis subnuda
TTCAAAATTTACATTTTTATCTCTTTTTTTTTTCCTTTGGCCCCCCCCCCCCCCAATATTTTTCGAAAACCTTCCGACACGCGTCGAAAATTTCCTACACTTATTGAAAATTTCCGACATTTCTCTAACTCGTAAGATTTTACGACTGAACCTCGAAAGTTTCCCGACAGTTTTCGGGAATTTCACAACGCTCGTCGAAAATTTCCGACAGGTCTCGAAAATTTCCCAACATTGGGGGTGGGGGTGTGACACCCCCACCCCAAGTGGACTGTAAGAGCCTGTAAAACCTGTCCTGTGTCATTTTTACAGCCTCCCAATCTTTACCCATTGCCATTCCAAGTCTCAATAAAAAATGTGCCTCCAACAGCAGTTTGTGAATGACCGCTTTTCTCATTTCTGAATTAATATACGGCAATATTGATTATATATCGTTTCAGAACAGCAATTCTTGTATTTCTGCATATCCAGCGCAAATCCTTCCGCTGTTCCTGCTTTTGAAAGAAGACCACGAAGGTAATTCTGAAGAACGAACAGTTAATTCTACTTGCTATCAGAATCACTAGAAAGACTGCGCGCGCCGCGCGGTATACGCAGTAGCGGATAAATCCTTGGCAGTAGTTTATCCTTGCGCCGGGTTTTCAAAACTGTAAACTGGTGAGAGACCGCTGGTGCTAATTCAAGGAAACACCGCGTATTATAAATTAGTCGTTCCTTGGAAATTTAACTTTCTAAGTACACGATATGGAGGGTATTAAAAGAATATTATTTTGAAGAGCGTTTTAGATCGGTATAAGGCAAGCTTTTATGATCCAATGGTTCGCGAAAGGACAGAAAAGATTATGATAGAAATGATCCCTGATTGTAATTTTTTTTTTTGTAGTTATGAGCTCTGACCAGAAAACTCAACACATAAAGTCAATCTCTGGGACGGTATGTTCAGTACTGAAAACGGATGCTTCAGCTATTCATCTCGTACGGATCGCTTTTGCACTTCACCCTGACTGGATCAAACTGATTTTGAAGAATCTAACTCACTTGCCGAATTTGCAGGTAGTCACTCATGCTCACATAGTTACGATTTCATTTACAATAACATTTCTGCATGGAAGTAAGTTGAGTAAATTTTAAAAATCGTCACTTTCCCAAAATGATTACAGTTATAGCAGCATTCCAACATATATGTACCGTAGGCTACTCGGAAAGAAAACATCCGAGATTCCGATTTCCAGCAGTCGTTTATTATTCCACGGATCAATTCGCGCCGACTGCGGTTCAACTCACGACGACTGTAATTATAACTTTTTCATTTGCAGGAGCGAAATTTGCATCTGGATATGGCAATCCTGATTTCTCACCCACTCAACTGCTGTGATGGCAGCACACTCAGGATTATAGTTGATTTACTAAATTCTAATTCCGACGAAGAGACTGTAAAACACGCTTCGTCTCTGTTGCGATGCGTAGGGTGTAATTTATTATATGAATCAATAAAAGGATTAAATTAAGACATCATGGTCATGTTACTATCGAGCCGTTTTACCGATCGACAATGTTACTACCGAGGTACTGGTATCCGATTTTCGATCACGAAATTTCAAAATATAATTTATATGTTGAACTTCTTATGCTGTATGGCACCAAAGTCGGTAAAAGTAACCACGGGCGTTGAACCATTAAAGTTAACCACCGTCGTTCACTCGATGTTCAGCTTGATCACTGATTGGTTAAGCGTTCGTAGTTAACCTCCGGTTGCTGACTTTGATTAAGAGCGAATAAGGATGAACTCGCTCTTGCTTTGGTTCTTCTTATTCCTCGAGTGTATCCGCCGTGACCCTGATAAACCACAAAATGACGGAAAAGCGAACTTTGTATTCACAGCTTCCGTTGCATTTGACCAATCACATACGGTACTGGGAACCTTGGGGGTCGACCAATCAGAGCGGTAAAAAGCAGCGTTTACGGACGCTGTGCAAACTTGTCTTTACTTTTTCCTGTCCGCAAACGAGGTACGATTTATTCATGGTGGTACGAATAAAATGCGGCTGCAACAGACACAAGTTTTATATTTAGACCAAAATCTTGTTGCAATTCCAGAAAATGTTCAACGGCTCCCAAAGAAACAGGTACTCCCAAAGTATAGTGTTCGATATACTCCCGTAACTCTGTAGGATCAGGCTACAGTAGTTCTAAGGGAACAGGTTCAGAGTTTGGTCATTTCCACTTCTGTATGGTTTAAAACAGGCCACCGACTTCGCAAACGACGATTCGCACACGGAATCCGAAGAGAATTGATCACGAAATAAATTCACAACTCAAAAATAATTTATTAAACCAAAACTTTTACTGCAACAAACAGGGTTCCTGTCAAAGACACCTCTACAGAGCAGCTCATGTTTTTAATTGCTTAGGCAAACTATTTTTTTTATAGCCGGATTTGCACCTCTATTTATAGATCTGGTTTACAATCCATGTAGCTTGGAGAACTCGAGTCAACAAGCCGCTAAAAGTGTGCGCTGGCGCTCTGGGTTGGCGGAATGTCTAAATTCACACAGTGAAAACAGACATCGACAAAATAAAAACTTATAAAGTGAGTTATTTTAAAAATAAAAATTACTGAATAAATGTCCTGTAAGTTAAAACTTGGGTTATATCAATTATTACGAGGCTATAGTTTGAATAATGGGTACTGTGAATAATAAAAAAAGAAATGAAAACCTTTATACTACCACACACTGTTATGAGTATATAGCTATTGTTTGTTTTTTTTATCTGGCAATTTTTTTTCATGATTTTTTTTTGTACAGCTAATGAGAATTACACACTATTCTGTTATGAAATCTGATTTCCAGATTTTATTCGAGTATGTTTGATTTGCGGCAAAATTCATGTTTCGTGTAGGTTATTGGACAAAATAAATTTTCGCGTTTTATAGCCAACATTATCGTACATACTACAGTGGTAGTTGTAGCCAGAGAGAACTTGGATCCCCACTTCCAACAGCTACCGCTGCAGTAATTTTCAGTGTCGAATAATAACTACATGTCGCATTAATTAAAAGATGAATCGCAATTTTCCCCCAACATTTTAATTGTCATTGTAAGAAGCGCTTATTTTGATTCATTAAAAAATGACCCTATATCACTTTTACTGCAATGCAGAATTAACTCCGGATAAAATGCCAACACAAACTATTACGTAAATCTGCACGAAATATCCCTTGAAAACAATTTTTTTATATTCCCAAGGGATATTTGCAGAAAGGTAACAACAACACGTTTATCTTCTTACAACGGCAAGAAAAAAAATCCACCGTACGAAAAGGACGGTCGTTCTATACAGTTTTTCTTAAAACTACGTCTATATTAATTACAATATTTTTTTTACAGGTATAAAAATTTTTATCACCGTCCAAATAACAGTATAAAACAATTTAAAATTTTTGTTGTATATTTACCTAATGATCACGCGTAATTTTTTTTTTTTCATAATTAATTAATGTTTAATTGTTGTTTATTTTTTTAAATGAACGCCTTCGCAACGATTTACCCTTCGGGATAAGTAGAAATGTGTATTTCACATTAGTCCATACATTATTACAACTGCTTGCTGGCATGGTTTATCATGTAATAATACTAATACAAAGAATATCCACTATAACACAGGTGCAAATAATTAAAAACTTCCAATCTGCAATTACATATATTTATAAGAATTTGGGAGTTGGTGCAATTCTGATTGCACGCCTCCGTACAGACTTTTATTTTTTGTATATTTTTTTTCTACCGGTTATTTATAATTCCAGTTTTCGTAAGCTTGGAAAGGTATAGTAGTAGTTTATACAGAGAATTTTTAAATACCTAACCGTTATAATTGGTCCAAAAAATTTGGATGAATTTCTTTCCATTACCATAAAGTGTGAACTTCTAGACAAATGCACATTCAATTTATAGTTTTTTTTTTTTAAAGAGCGCTTTTCCTGCCTGCACCAATTTCTTTTTTTTACCCGTGGGTAGGATTCTGTACAATCTCTTTACTTTATAAAAAAAGAAAATCAGTGCACGCCAGAATAACATTCTTCCCAAGTCGCAACTGCACGGGCAGCACAAAAACAAGCGCATGTTACTCCCAATGAAATGGAAGACTTGAAAAATAAAACCAGCGGCGCAAGTTAGTCGAATGAGCGCCGCCGTTTTATTTTACACTTTTAAACCGAGTTATTCAACTGCGCGCGTTTTGAAACAACCCCGTGCAGGTACGTCTTGGAGATACGGTCGATATAAAAAATAATATGCGACAGCACAGCACTAAAATAAGAAGTTCGGAACTGAAGGAAAAAAATAAAATAAAATGAAAACTGATTTTACAATATATCGCGATTATTTTTTCGCTTTCTACAACTGGACGTTCCTTGCGTAACTGCGCTGGCAATTCGTATACATGTCAAAGTGTTTCCAGATTAAAGATATTTTCTGGAACATAAAGGCTGCACCTAGATAAACCTTAGGGCCTGGCCTCTCTAAACTAGGGGCCACCCATCCATTGCGCGATCCGCTCTTCCGACCGCCACGAGAAAAAAAAAAACGAAACTGTTGCGGTTCTCTTGCAACTACGAGCGAGAGAATAGTCGGCGGCAATTCAGATAAAATATTCGATCGCGCAATGGATGGGTATCCCTGAAACTTCTAAGTTTATAAATCACATTTACGCACTCTGACAACATTGGATGAATGTTCTATTATAATTCTCTTTCTCAATATTATTATTTACTATTCAATAAATTATCCAATGTTTTGCGGAGTGCTTTTGCTAAGCGCGCACAGCTTGTAGTCCATACGATCCCAATATTATAAAATATCTGGAGAAAAAAAAATCCTCGGCAGGGATCCGTTAACAATTTCATATATTGTAAAACTCTTCCCATCTGGATAAAAATGGAGGTTGTACGGGGGGAAAAAGGTATAAGGAATCCTACGGACATAGTCGGTGCAAGCTTGAAAAAACACTTTGTGTTTTATTAAGGATTTTCAGTCCACCTAACATGCAGAAGGCTACTACTGTATTTTTCTTTTTAGTATCCCGTTACGTTTTTTTTCAATTAACAACCGCAGTTCGTCTGCAATTGTGCTGCCCAAGTTACACGTCCGACTCTCAGAGTCTAGATTATATTTGTTTAATACGTTTTGGCAACAAACGTTTTTTTTAATTTTAAATGGCAAAATGACGAATGAAAATTAAACTTTTTTCTTTAAAAAAACAAAATGCTTAATAATTAATTAACACCCTCTTTGATATCTCGTTTCAAATTTAATTGGAGGGGAGGAGAGACAAGCGAACAATTTATTTCCTAGGTCTGATTTTATTTTTTCAATGATTTTTTTGTTTGTTTTTAATTATTATTATTTTTTTTAAACTGTTACGTAACAGTTAAATTGAAAGACTAGGTTACAAATAGACCTGGAGTATTTTCTTGTTCTCTATCACAATTCTACGTGAAAAAATAAAACAATGAAAAATAAAAATAATAAAATAAAATAAAAGGAAAACAGTTAAATTTCGCTTTTTTTTGAATCTGCACTCGTAATTTATAATGTTTAAAAATGTGCAAAATAAACTTTTTTTTTAAAAGACGATGTACATTATCTAAGATAAGTACACTTTTTTTTTCTCACTTTAAAACAGTGCTAAACGTTTATTCCATAATGAATATTTTTTTTCTCTAAATTTCTAAAATGTTTCTATAAGGTCAAAAACCGCAACAGCAATTTTCTTATTTTTTTTTTATACTTGAAAAAGTAGAAAGCATTTTACGTATTTTGAATTTGATTTACATTAGATTACGAAATGTTTTACATGTTTTTTTTTTTAATTTTATTTTTGGAGGTAGGGGCCTAGGGGTTCGTGCTTTTACAATGTAATTTTGGAAATCAAATTTTGCTCATCTCTTGGTCGGGATAATTTTTAAGGCTGTTTTATTCCATCGTGAAAAAAACATTTTCTGTCCGAAAGGACCAACAAAGGAGTGATGTCGTCCGAAAAGGTGGATTGTGAAAAATTGCATCGACCATTCCAAATTTTAAACTTTCCCTTCTAAAAGTTTTTAAGTATCATTTTTTTTTCTCTCCGGGAAATTCTAAAATCGAAATATTTGATCGCTAGTTGACGAAATTCATCACAGCCTCTTGGAGGGATTATATCTCTCGAATTTGCCTAGAACAACAAGGTAATTTTCATATATGCAGAATTCCCCCGGACGAAAAACATTAAGGTCACGACGAAATATAGCCCATGACGCAAAAAAAAAAAAGATACTAGTATATTTTCTGTGATTCCATGGAACATGATGTCACCTATGGCAGTGTTTCATCAAGAAAAAAAAAAAGATAATTTAAGTTTGGTATATAATATTATATAGGCATTAAAAATTCGCTCAACCGAAAAACAATAACGTCGATAAAACTTATATTTTTCTATTGCACCTAAAACATAGGATCAACCGTCCTATTTTTTTTTTAAATTTGCAAGTTACTTTTTTTTCTTCAATATTTCTAAAATATTAATTATATAGAACATTTACTATAATATTCGTCCAAAAATTTTTCTTTCTTTCTTCCGTGTGCGATTATAGGCATTAATTTTTTTCTTATACCGTCAAATCTATACAACGAAAATTTGGTTTAAAAAAAAAACATTACGTACAAAACGTCATGTCAATTTTAAAAATTAAAATTAAATACAACCTATAATAATTATAAAACGTAAATAAAAAGATTCATCCTGGAATCAACAGGATCAATAACATGAAAAAATTCTAATATGCTAAAGTCGGCATAGTCGAGTATAATGAAAAAAAAAGTTTTTTTGTTTAAATTCCAATCCCAGATTGGTGCTTAATATTATTATTCCCCCATTCCCACCCCAAAAATACACCAACTAGAAATTTAAAGAGGCTATTCTTGTTTCATACTAAGTAGTTAAAAATAAAAGGGGAGAAATGCAAATACCTTAGAAAAAAAAATCACCGGGCTAATAATCACTTTCGAACGAGTGTAAATAAAAAATATGTTATTTTGCATTTTCCTCTAAAACTTTTATACATTTTTGTAACAGGCCTGCCATCTTTATTTATTTTTTTTTTTTTAAATCCTGAGGTAACAATAAATAACGTTATTTTGAAAAATTCAGGTTTTAAACAAGGTGTAAATATTATAACAATTTTTTTTTTACAACAGTGTATTTTGGTCTCAACAAAAATGGCAGCCGATTTTTGTACTTTCGTCGAATTCACGAAAACACCCCGTCTTCAAATACAAATAAGCAGTTACAACAATCGTTTTTTATCATCACCGGGATTTAAACATATCACACATTTAACGAAGTCGAGGTGTTTCCGTGCTTTCGACTAGAGCGCGGCCTGTTTATGAATTAACATGTTAATTATGGCAGCGCGTAGGGGCAACTCTTTAAAAAAAAGAGCAACCTCTGGAAGCCAAAAACGATTTTTCACCGGAGGTCATGTGCTTATTTTGTCCATGTGATAGAGAGAGAGAAGTATTCGGGAACGATCCAAAAACGGACTTCTAAAGTTTTCACAAGAAAGAAAGAAAAATAATAAACTTAAGCTGCCTGCTATATTACTAATTAACCAATAAATTATAAAAAAAGGGGGGTTTTAGACAGTGGCACTGCCCTGTACAATAATTTTTAGGTTCTCAATAGTAATTTTTATACAGGCAAAAGCATTTTTTTTTTTGCTGTACCTAGTATATACAAGAAACTTAAAAGTGATTATTTCTTTTTTTTTTTTACCATTCCAAAAATGTGAGGAGGGAAAATAGGCGTTGCAGGAAAGTAAGTTAAGCACAATAAAAAAAAATGAAACAAAAAATAAAAACATTAAATACATCATGCTATCTACAGCATCGATTCAAACATCCAGAAAGGAAAAAAAAATAAAATAAAAATTGAACAATTTCATACGCGAGTACAACACCAACACTTTACGTTCCGTTTTAATTTCTTGTTAACAGAACATAAAATTTTTACGTTTGTTTTTTTTTTTAATTAATTATAAGCGTTTTGTAAACCAACCTGAACCCTGTACAATTTTTTGTTTCAATCCTTACCTCTTTTTTGTTTATAAAATTTAAAAAATAATTGAAAATTGGCTAGTATAAAAAAATGTTTACGACTGCATTTTTTTTAAAGAAGTCTCCACATTTTTTTTTTCTTTTAAATTAAAATGGAGTAAAATTATTTAACAAAAGTTTATATCCATTATTATACGTAAAACAGGCAGTTGACTGCATAAAAGGCACTTGTATTTCCCGATCTTCACTCAACATAGGCAGTGTTTTGTTGGGAGTTATGCATAGCTTCTAATAAGCCGAAGAAAAAATCATCACACTAATCTACTGTGTCGATGAATTGAAAACTACGAGAAAGCTAACAGATTTTGTACTAGGCTACAAATTTTCAAACTCCTCTTTATGATGAAGTCCAACTACAAAACTATAAGTAGGTCCCATCGTAGACAATTCATATGCAAGTACTTTTTCCACGAAAGCATATCTTGAACGCTTGTATCCAAAAAATATTAATGAATTTTATATCCATATACGAAGCCCATTATAATAAGCGGAATTCTGAGATACCACAAAGTATTAACAAAAAAACGTCTATACACCGGCATGAAAAAGGCACTTGCAATATATTAGTCCTAAATTTCGACAACCCCAAAACTGAATATTTTAATTTTCAAATATTACTAATATTATGCACATCCTGGTGCAGATTTAAAATATACGCAGTGCTTCAATCCACGTGTCTACTTCACAGAATGAAGCACAGGAAACACAAATGTATCACAGCAGTTAACGTAAACTTTTTTTTTTCCAATCAAAACAAATCAACATTCTTTTGAAAATTTACCAAACTTTTCAATTATATAACATGTCACATTTTTCCATATTATTTTTAAAAACACCAAAAAAATTTGAGGATTTTTTTCATCCCCACACCTCCAATTTTAATGGCAGTGTGATCGCTAAATTATAAGGGTTTTTTGTTTGTTTGTTTCATTTCCTTCCATTTTTTTTAAACTTTTTACAGGCTCAACTTTTTTTATTTTCTCCCGTTAGATATGTTCTACACACAAAAGCCATTCAAAAAAGTGACCACCTACGTGTTTATTTGAAACATCTAAAACATTTCTTTTAAAATCTCTTTACTAGTATAAACCATCTCACATTTATAATAGTTACACGACCCATAATCCAATTCAGATTACAAATGTGAACTTTTTTCCATATTAACTTTCCTCAATGGGAAAAAATCTAGGCAAAAAAAAAAAGAAAAACAGCAATTTTAAAGCTGAAAATAAAAACTTGTGAAGCAAAAGACTCGGGTAGAGAGAGACTGGCACGACCAACTCCGATTACGGCGACACCACGAAAAAATAACTTCAAGAATGAGGAACCCATTTGAACGCTCGCACGTTTTAGTTCAAAAATTTACAGCGAGGAGAAAATGAGATTTTCTTCTCGCTGGAAATATTTCAAGACTTGATTCGTCACTCGTGATCGTTTTGCGCGATGACGTCCTAATTATTGTTGGTCCTTAAAAAAAAAAAACTATCGTTTTTAAAATATTATTTAACTTTTTAAATTTAAACGCATCTGTAAAATAAATCGGTTTTAACCAGTCGCAATATTAATTTTACCCGAGTAGTTTCTTTCCAAAATTATAAAACCTAAATAAAACTCCATTAATTTACATGGAAATTAAAAAATAAAAATTCGAAATACATTTTGTACCAATTGACAAATATTATAAAGAGAAGTCATTATAACTTCATCTTTTTTTTTTCCACCGGGATTAATTGTATGATTTTTTTGTAAAAACCTTTTTACAATTTTTTTTTATCTTTTAGTAAGTAATAAATTTAATTTTTTTTTTCCATTTCCTAGCAAAACGATTGATCACTCTTTTATACATAATTAATCTTACATTTAATTTAAACTGCTGAATCCCCAGTGGCTTCACCAGCGTGTGTAACTTCTAGAAGAAAGAAGCGTAAAATTACGATACCTTCCGGTTCGACGCCACGAGGGTTTTCCGACAACCACTAAAAGACTGTATCATAGCTCCACTTTCCTTCACATATATATATAATTTCTTCATTTAAATCACTATTCCTGGAGAGCGCGCTTCGCTATCGTGCGCCGAAGAAGAAGAAATTGTAGCCATTGTTTGTTTGTTTTTTTTTTTTTTACAAGCACAGCCATGCCAGTTCAATGTGTTACGTCTGAAACAAGCAGTTAAGAAAATTAGTTTTTTTTTTTTCTCTTCTTAGTCCTGTTTAATTTAATATTATATTCAGTCCTTAAAGGGCTTCCTTTTCAGGCATTGTGTGTTGTAAAATTGACCAGAATCTAACACCTGGCTGCGCCCCAAACAAAACAAAACAAAACAAAAAACAAGAAACAAAAAAAAAATCAATGTTTTTTTTTCCTAGTTATCCAAGTTTTCTGCCTGTGGTTGTTTCTACACTGAAATTAATTTCACTTTCCAACATCTGGCGTCTGTTTATCCGTCTGCTCCTTCATCTTGTCCACATAATCCGCGAAGATGTCACGAAAGCGCGCCCAAGATTTCTCTGGAATGGTGATTGCGGTGCGAAAATTCGTCTTAACCTGGAAAAATACATTGTCAACTAATTTAACAACAATTATAATAAACTCCGAAAAGTAAATCGGCTGTACAAGGTATCTTTTTGTAGTTGACAATCCGCTGTCACTGCAACGGAATTAATAGTAGTTCAGAACCAAGGTCGTTCATCTACGTGTATTCTACCGAATTGTAAAATTTACCTCTTATAGCATGTGAGGTCTGATCAGACATAGTTCCATTCGTCTTAATTGCAGAATGCGCCGATTTAAGGAAAATATCGGCTTGGAACCACCATATCCTTTGAACGGCGCGAAACAATGGATGAAGACTGGCCGAGGGTCCGACACTAGGGTGAATCTTAGGTGAATCTTGGGTGAATCTCAAAGATTCAGCTGAATTTTGGGTGAATCTCAAAGATTTGGGTGAATCTTAGACGCCAAATTTCAGAGTGTCGGACCCCTTGAGACTGGCAGTTCCATTGTTTCACCGCGCTCAACGAGTTGGGGAAGTTTATGATGGCTCCGAACCGATATCTTCCTTTATATCGACCATGATCAAATGACCAAACGCTGATCTACGTAGTAATTTGAAGCTAGTTATTTTTTTCAGGAAAATATCTGTAGCTGAATCTATGTTTGGAGCCGGATACAAACCCTAATAAACATCAATCAGCTTGCGACAAGCTTGAAGATGAATTATGTCGCAGAACATCATCAAAATTAATAGTTTTAAATCAATGTATGAGCGTGAGAGCTAGGACAAGAATTGCGTAATTTAACATT
>JAQFYH010000699.1:0-11450 GCA_034694405.1 Scolopendrellopsis subnuda
GCCATAGTTTATAATTTTAGGATCAAAATTAACGAAAAAAATATGTAAACCAATTTTGTTCTTAAAAAGGCCGCATAACTCCCCCTTAAGCCTTGAAACTTACAGACTTTAGGTAGGTAGGATTCGGTCATCCATTTTGAGTAAAATAATGACAACCATTAGCGTGGCAAACAATTAGGGCTCGTCCTCAATTTTTCGGACTTGCACCGATGCGAAAGTCGCTTCCTCTCAGTCTGTCATGTCTCCTGCTATTGCATACTGGCAAATGGAGTACGTTGTTGTTCATGGCTAATGAACCAGATATTCCCTTCGAGCATTGTGGACGCAAGGAAATCCAGTCTTTTTCCTGCTGCAGGAATCGCTGTTGGAGTTGAGGCAGAACCTCGTTCATATTAACGAGTATTTGGTTGGCCTGAGAAGTTGAAGCTACTTTGTCGATGCGTTGCTCTACAATCATCTCAAACAACAATTCGGGGACTTTTTCTACTTGTCCCGCAATCAAACTTTGACGGACCGCTTGTAACGCTTTGTTGTACAGCGTGACGTTATCAAAGACGACTGATCCAATTCCACACGCTTCTGCTTCGCTTAATAGAGCGTCCAGGAACTCATCCACCAAGGAAGCGGATCGGATGGCCAGTTCAACGCTCATTCCTGGGTCTGTTGCTATTACTCTAGTCGCCGACGGTCGAAATCCTGTCCACTTGTTCACCAATAGCAACATCCAGGTAAGATTACCAATCGTATCTGAGTTTTGAAGCCACTGATCTCCCATCTCCAATACCGTTGGTCCAGTTTCAACGGTCCTCGGAGGCATTTGCTGACCATTCCACGGTTCTGGCTCTGGCAAATAACTACTAGGGACTGCAGTTTCCGTCCAAGGGGAACGTAAGAGGGAGAGAATTGCGGCCCCAGTCCTTCTAACCACGTTTAGTGGCCAGAATTGTAAACGACCACTCCCTGAAGTCGACGCAAGTGATTGCGCGTCACCAATTTGGTTGCAAGTTGTGTTTTCTTGGTCTCCGATGATTGGCGGTTGAATGTCACTGTTCTCTGGCTGGAGAAAACAGTCTTTTGACGCGTTCAACCCGTGCAGTGTACCGTTACCTGAATAGGTTGATTGCTTTCCTCGCGACTTCACGGGAATATTAGGATCCGACGGTTTGCCCTGTGCTTGTTTACCAGTTTTAATCGCCTTCTTAAATATTTGATCCTTATCCTTACCAAAGAAACTCCTCATTGACATCCCCTCATAATTCGAGAGTGTAGCTAGATTCCAGCGAGTAATATCTAACTCACTTGCCCCGTTGGCTGCAGCTCCCATGAAATAACCCGAAACTATGGTATTTGTTACTCTTTTCAAAGGATTGTCGGGATCGTCGGGAATTTGCTCCAAAACGTATTTAATACTTGATAAACTGAATTCTATTAGTGTTTTTAACCATCTATGGTTTTCTGCCAACTGCATTCGAAATATGCCTGCTAAGCGACCAAAACTTCCAGGCACACCTAACCCAAATGCAAATCCACTTAATATAGCAAACGGATCCCCCTGCGAAAGCTCATAACTGACTGCAGCAAAAGCGGCTCCAGATGAATAGCTGATTGTAGGAAATGTGTTTGCTCCTTCTCTAGTCAATGTTCTAGCGAACTTGTGGACGCCACTTACTGAACTGACCAACCCGAAACCATCGGCAAATCCTTCAAACATGGCGTTGAGAGTGCGAGGTCGGTCCCACTGCCATTGTAGCGGATTCCAATTATCGTTCGCAATAGCAGTCTTCACATAGGCTCCAGTTAATCCCGTCGCCATTCCAATGGAAAACGCAATAGGACCGGTCGCTACCATTGCTGCCACCAAGAACCCTCCGGTCAACCCTCCCTGCAGCATGCCTAACCAAGTGTTTAGATTTTCAAAATCCCAATTGAACGGATTATAACTGCCGTTAACAGTTGCTGCTCTAAGATATCCGCCAATCACGGCGCCTATCAATTTTGCTATCATGAAAGCAAACTCTCCGTTAGGATCGACCAGCGAAACTGGAGAATTTCCCGCGTACTTGTACGGACTAAAGTATTGCTTCTTTGGATCCGGTTGGTAAAACCGACCGATACTGGGATCGTACAATCGGGCGTGATAGTTGTACAGACCCGTCTCCTCGTCCCACTCCTGACCGGTGTAGCGGTACGCTATGTGGACTCTGTGGTCGCGACCGTAAGAGCGCATCAGCTGGCCGTAGGGCAAGTAGTCGTACGCCGCCACAACTCGACCGCCTTTGATCACTAATCGGACCGACCCGGCGTGGTCTGTTGTGACGCTGTAAAAGATATCGTTTCGGATGAATCCAATCAGACCCCGTGGCCCGTACATGTAGAGAGTGACGATCTGCTGGGGTGCAGGAGACAGATATTTCACTTGTCGATCCATTAGCACTTGTCCCTTTTCGTCTCGAAGATAGTGCGTTTCGTGACTGGTCCGTCCTTCGGCAGTTAGCACTCGTTTCAGCACCCGTTCCCCGCGCGCGTCGTAGAAAAAGAGTAAAGTTCGTCCGTCCACCATGTGGATTCGCGTTGTTCGCTGCGAGACGGGGTGATACTCGATGCGTTCGATGCCCTTGTGTGAGGCTTGGATCACGTTGCCTCTGCCATCGTGCAGCATGGGAAAATTTTGCTCCTGTTCCGACACCGGCCCATCTATTCGAACGCTCTGAACTTGGTTGCTGTTATCGCGATAGAGGAGCTCGTAACGATCGAATCCAGTGTAAAAGTGACGATGGTTGCCGTTCGCGTCAATCCCGTAAGATTCCACGTCAAATGCGGTTTCGCCTATTTCGTGCGCAAAGTGCTGCGACAGAACGCGAACAATGTCTGGTACCAAGCTGGAGAAATCGCCCAGAATAGCAGTAAAGTTTTTGTCCAAAGCGCGTGGAACGCCGGTTTTCGTCGGCAGGTAACTCTTGGCAGACATCATCTCGTAGATCTGTCTGGCCGCCATTTGGCGTTCGTTTATTAGCAAGTCTGCAGATTTCTCGTCGCGGAGTCCAGTCCAATATAAAAACGTGGTTTCAAATTCCGTCAGGGACAGAGTTTCTCGTCGACCGATGGCCGCCACGATCAGTCTACGAATGGACGTTGCGTAAACCTGGAAATCGTCGTTCAGTTCTGCCAGATCCGCGCGTAAATCTGCTTCGCGAAAAAAGGACGTCGTTCCTCGTTTGCCGATCGCAGTCGTTAAATCCTTTCGTTGTTGATCGGTGATGACGTAACCGTCGTTGGCCAACAATCGCCAAATGTGTCGAGATTGTTTCTCGGTTACGTTGGGAATTGATTTGGCAAATGAGTCTGGTTGCAACGGTTCGATCAGCGCTTCGGTCTCATCGGTGAAGTATTTGGCTTTGACCAATTCCTGGTGGTTGCCGTAGGCGAAGCTGTGGCCGTAGTAACCCGGAATCTGCCTTTCAGCCAGCAGTCGAGCTAGGTGCTGTCCAGATTTTCCTCTGCAACTTATAGGAAACGCCAGCTCGGCGTCTCGGATAAACAGTTTCACCGGTCGACCGTTGGCTGTTAGGTGGCCCGTCCGTTGCAAAGCTCGGATGCACGTTGCCGAATCTGCATCGTTTTCGAGCTGGAACCATCTCCCATCAGAATTTTCCGGCCAACTGGCATTAAAAGCCATTCGCGTCACCATGCCGTCAGCAAATCCCGTTTGACCGTAACCCTTTTTGATATAGTTGATGTCTTCGGTTAGAAATGGATCTGACAATTGCAGGAGAAATCCGGGAGAATCGTACTTGTACGTGCGGGTAAAATTATCAGGTGAATTGGGCTCGTACAGCTCGCTGGCCAACTCGCCGCTAGCGTGGTACGTAAAACTAGCGAAACGAGTCGGGTGATCGGAAGTACCCAATGCAGTCAATTGCCCTAGTTTGTTATAGCTGTGAACGAATCGAAATGGTCTACCGCCGTTAACGATCACGGGATACGTGAGTGTGTGCACTCTACCCCCGCTCAGGTATTCCTTTTTGAGTTCCATGAGTTCATCTCGCTTCGATAGTGTTGTACTCTTTGCTACTATCTTCTCCTGTGCATTGAAGCTCAATTTCTCGATGACGGGCTCATCCTCGTTGTAAGTAATCAAGCGTTTAACGCGCGCTAGAGACAGAGGATCTTCACCGGACCAGTAAATTTGTTGAAATTCTTGCGCATCGGGAAAAGTTGCATTTTCCAAGTTCTGTCGCAGAGCCACGATTGACCGCGATTGCTTCAGGTTGCCGGTACTACTCAACTGTCCGTTTTCGTCGTAGGTGAAATACACCGTCTGCTCGGTTTGATTTGTGGCACCAAGAGAGGCCATGAATCGCATGTGTCCAGCAGAATCATAGAGGTATTCCGTTGTACCAGTGTCTGGAGTGATTTTTCTAATCAATTGGCCATTTTCGTCGTAAGTAAAGAAAGTCCCTAAGGCATGTTGCCATTGCTTTTCGTGGTCGGAAAGATGGCGATCGCCCGGTTGCCAAGGCGTCAGTTTCCCAGCCGTGTGTACTCTTTCGTGGTAGAGGGGAGGAAGAATTTTCACCAGCCGGTTTTCTCCGTCGTATTCGTACGTACTCAGCAGGTGATTGTAGCTCGGCACGCGAACGTAGTGGGCAACCTGGTTGCCATTTTTATCGATAACGGCAACTATTTGGCTGCCACTCGGTTTGCGCTCTACTTCTTGTCGATAGCCCTGGCTAGACGGAAACAGGTTTTCCAAAAAAGCAATCCCACTGTTCCGATTGAGCTTGATTGCAAAGCGACCAGTCACTGCGAACTCTGCTCCGGGAAAACCTACCGCTCTCATCTCGTTTAGCGGATTTCGTTCATACTCGGTGCGCTTGTAAGCGAACCCTCGATCGCCAGGATTGAACAGGTCAACTTCACCCTGAAGAATACCCTTGTGCCAGACAGATGTCGTGTTATCAGGGTTTGCATTTGTAACGAAATCGGAACGGTAGGTCAACAGAGGTTGATTCGGAGTTTTGTTACGGATGCGTGTTGCTTTTGTCGTAATGGCATCGCGTCCCAACTCATCGTAGAGTGTCTCCGTCACCTGGACAGTTTGCGAATCTTCTAACCGAATAACTTGCACCTTTTCGCCAAACGCATTTTGGTATTCGACAAGTACCTGAGGACGATTTAACACGAAAAGATCCTCAACCAACGCTTGACCTTGGATCTCCAATGCGAAAGCTCTTAACGTTCTCGATGTCGGTAATGTTTTGTCGAACAGCAAAACACCATCAATCCACAGCCACGCACGATTCTCTTCGTGCATAACGATTATTTCACCCGCCAGTGGTAATGGCTCCAATGAACTACCGTTGGGTAAAACTAACTTTGCGAAACCACCCGATAGACGAGTGAGCCGAAACTTTCCACCCCAATTCAAGAGCAAAGATGCTGTTTGTGCCTCCAATGCAAAATAGAAGCGAATTGCAGCAGAGGAATCATCAAATAAGCTTTCGTTTGCCTCCAATCGATGTCCACCCGCCGATTTGTGCCACAATTGACCCGGCCCAATGCGCCAGGCTGCCGGGACATCTAACTTCCAGCGTTTGTTCAAGGAATATGTATCGAAAGTTTCATAAAACCCATTCTCGGGCTCAAAAACCAACCGATTAGGTTTCTGGTTGGCCAGGGATCCTTGAGGAGCAAGTGCCAGTCGACCAGTAAGACTGACGGAAGAAAGTTCTTCTAATTGTCCATCTTCCTGTAGTTTAGCTATCTCTCTGTGCATTCGATTATACATGGTTCTTGTTGCCAATCCATTCGCTTGAATGACGGCTGCGGGTTTTCCAGTCAGCGGATGATAAACCGTTGCCTTAAAATCATGAATGAGTGGTGAAAAACGAATGTGGTCCAGGTAAACCAACTGCTGGGGGCTTCCCTCCACGCGCAAGGTTATAATAAACTCAGCATCTTCGAACGGCGGTAGGGAAGAGACGGCTGAAGTGCTGTTCGAGCTGAAGTGGCGCTTAACTACCCGAAAATCTATTGGTAGTTCGAGATAAACCCAATTACCAACTTGCTGCTTAACTTCGGCCAGCAATTCAACCTTTCCGTGTCCTCCGGTGGTGCTTATAATGGCTTTAAGGTGCGACTCTGGTTTATTCGAAGTGAACGGTTCGCCGTAACGAAGCCAACAAGCAGCCAGATATTTCCGAGACGATGATTGATATCTCGGTTGTAGCACCCCTTCTAGGAAAGCCGGATTCTTCGCGGTTGAAACGTCAAGTTGCAAATAGCTGTCTCCGGTAAACGCAGAACCTCCTCTCATCACCTTGGCTCCAAAAAAAAGCCAGGATTTTAAACTATTATCGGAACCAATTTGGTTTTTTTCGTACGATTCGAATCCGTAATAAGCAACCATTTCATCAGCTATGCTGTACGGTGAAAAATCGCAAATGAGCAGTTGACCGCTCTTGTCAAATAACTGAGCCGGAGTAGTTTCGGAGGAATATGCGTTGTCTGTGGAATCCTGTTCACTTTTAGACCGCGTCAAAACCTCTCGGCCGCTGGCATCGAACCAGTGTTGCTTTTTCGTGGTGTTTTGACTCTCGATGTCATAAGACTGCCTAAGTTCGTACCAACCAAACTGGCTTTTATTTGCCGCGGGAATCATTGTCATGGTTTCTGTATAAACGTCTTCTTGGTCATCATTAAATGAGCGCTCGTATCCGGTTTTCCGTATTACGTCACCGTCTGAAAGTTCCATCCGACTCACATATGTTTGTGGCTTCGGGGAGACTAAAGCGGCCAGAGGCCGCACCAGGCATTCCATCGGTTCGACGTGATCTCGCGTTTCCTTTGAGGCTTTGCTCAACGTCAGAAGATTCTGCCAGTCGCTCCACGGCAACAGTTGCTCATCCTCAAACGTGTATTCCTGGCCCAAGTTTCGTTCGTCTTGAAATGTTATAACCACGACTGAATCCTCTTTCTGATACGCCAGATAAACCGGATGGCGGTCAATAAGGTGTTGTGGTGAGAAGTGCGACAGTTCTCTGAGCGTCTGTCCTTGCTTGGTTGTCAACTTGAACAATGAGCCCTCGCTTGGTTCGAGAATAAAATGTTTGCCTACGGGGATCGAGCGGCGTAGAGTCTCGCGTTTCCAACCAGTACCGGTTATTCGCAACAGCGTATCTTTGCCATACAAGACGCCCTGTTGCCTTAATCCAGCGGAAAGCCAGTCGATTAAAAATGCACCTCTGAAGAACTTCCGCCAACTTTCTCCCTTAGTCATTCCACCCGGAACGCCCTTTATCCTTACTTTCAAGTATCCACCATCTTCAACATAGTGCAGTTTGTAAACATCGTGTTCAGTTTTAAAGTCGTAGTTCACTTGAAAAATATTTTCTCGCCTCATCTCAAATTGTTCGCTCTTCGCAACCCCGTATTTCGCATCGAGTAAAATCAAATGAATGACGAAGGAAAATTCACTATCCTGTTCCTTAAACTCACTGAACATGACAACGTTGTTTTGCATTTGCAATCCATTTTCATTCAATGCCTTTATCAATGAACTTCTTTTCTCGTCGTCTAAGTCGAACCGTAACAGAGTGCGGTCAGGGTCATATAGATTGCTAAGCAGTACTCTGGTCTGCCACCTCGACTGTGAATCAAGATAAAACAGCCGCAGTCGACCCCCGTCAAAGCCAACGACCCTTTGTTGGTGGATGGCGAGGCGTTTAAGATTGGAAATTGGTAGATTCGCGGATTTCCATCGATCATCGACACGCTCAAACAGCTTGAGTTTGTCTGATTCCGCAACAGCAACAACCGTCTCGCTGAAACGGATCAAACTCTCGTTTCTGAAGACGTGAACATCGGGCTGAGCGGACAACGTTTCGTTGCTGTATTCATAGAGATATAGAGTTAGGTTTTCCTCGCTGTTCAGTTGCACCGCAATGGAGTTGCTAAACCCCTGGAGAGTAAAATCTTTGATCTCCGATTGTGCCGATGGACAAACTTCGCAATACTGAATTATCGTTTTCGACATCTCCCGATTCGTAATTCTCATATTAATCTTGCGAGCCGTTGAGTCCATGTTGGCTATAACGGCATAGTCCTTTCCGTAAGTTATTTTTGTTTCTCCGCTAAACGGATAACGTATTTTGCTTTTGCTTCCAACAGCGTTTGCCGGCGGAGTGAAGGTCGAATAATCAAACGTGATCGTCGATCCACGCGGTGACGTGCAGCTCCCCAACACTGGATTCTCCAAGAGGCGCCGATATTTAAACCGAAAGACGGATTCGGGTTGTTGAATAATGGCCGTCAACACTCGCTTTCCGTTGTCAATTTCGTAATCGAACCGTAGGGTTTGCTGGTAGTCGGGAGTGGCTAGGCTGTATCCCTTGAGGTAATGCGTCTGCGCCAGCCTGATCGGAGGAACGTAGTTCCCTTTTTCGTCAACCTGGTCAGGAGGAGTGTACTCCTCTCCCGTTTTACGATCGTATTCAAAAGTTAATTCAATTCCTTGTTTGTCGGTGATTGTTGCAAGTCGCAGAGCAGAGGTATAAGATGTAGGGCTTCCGTGAAGTGTCGCATAGTCCATCTCGTAGAAGTAATGGAGAGACCTTTCATTCACCTGAAGTGTGTTGAGATACCAGCCAATTACCAACCGCTTAAGTTTATTCTTATCGTTTCCTTGACCGCGCCAACTAGGCCACGCCAAACTCCACTGCAGAGCATCGGTAGTTCCAGGCTGGTTATTCCCACCGTAAATGGCTTTCCCGTTCTCAGTCTCTGCGATCCAGAGTTGCGCCGATTCGTGATACTCGATGATCGGTTGCTCGTCTGGCTCCTCAGCAAATCGAAACCGACGGACCCCTTTTCGTCCATCTTCAATTTCTTTCAGGAAACTGGCACTGCCTTCAGACACGAAATAATACTGCGCATCTTCGGGATAGATGCTTCCTCTATCGTCGAGGAATATATATTCCTGAGTCAAGGGCAATGACCATCCCACTCCGAGCAATTCAGCGGTGGTTGCCTGGCTGTGATACGAGAGAGCCAGCCGTATTCCCAATCCCGTTGAAACGGGAACATTAACTAACGGCACGCTGAAGCCAACTTGGCCGCTGCCCAAATCCACGGCTTCTTGGAGAAAAGTGTCATCCCACTGTTCCACCCATCTCAGAATCGGCTTTTCTGGAAGCGATGTCCTAATGATCTCGTCAGGAACGTTACTACGCTTTCGTGACTGTCGGTTGGTTTTCGCTGGTGCCGTTACAATAGGCTCTGTGGTCGATTCGATTTGATCGGGAATGGAAACGTTGCTGCTCTGTATTACCTTCGCCCACAGCACTCTTCCTTCCTGGTCTTGAGTAAATATGGATGGTCTTGATATTGCTGGTGGCATTGCCGGCAATCCTCCTACTGCTGTTGTAAAGCGATGCGATCCAATCAGGCAGTCGGGATTAACCAGCATCTTCCAAGTGGCATCTTCAAAAGTCAATGCAGTTAAACCATCTGGTCCGGTGAAGAGTAAGTCATCTCGTCCGTCGCTATTTATGTCAAACAATCGGATGGAATCGGCGTAGCTCGGCTGCCAACCGTTCGATGGAGTAAACCTTGAATCGTGACTAATTGAAGTGTAATCTTCTCGAGTGTCGTTGAATTGATAGAGAAACAATCCGCTGTCGTTCAAGTGCAAGATGTCTCGATATGATTTTTGGTTGATATTTGCAAAATATATCCGGTCTTCAGTCGAGGTCGTACGTTTCGCCAGGTGGTCAGTACTAAGGCTTTTCTCAAGCTCGTAATCGTCATTGAAGCGATAGAATTCTAATCCCGATGTGGTTCGCAATCCAATCGCCTCTTGTTCGTTCTGTCTCAAGTTGGTTAAAAAGAGGTCGGTGTTGAGCGAATGCCAAACCGGAGTGAAATTTAAATCGATCTGCAATTCCCATATCGGATACGTGTCGTTGGCAAGAACCTGATCTTTCTGAACCGCGTGAAACCTCACTTTTCCCTCTCCATTGCGGCTCATCACTCCCATCAACGAAGTATCAGGGAAAATGCGACCGAACAAGACGACGTGATTCTGTTTATCCCATCCATAAACGTCGTGAAAACGTCCATCTTGCGCTAGAAAGCGAAGTCCCGATTCGTACGGTTGATAGAAACGAATGCCATCAGGATGACGCACCATCAACGAATCGGTGCCAGTCTTGAGGACATCGGTCACCAGCCACGGGTATCGAGAGGATGAATCGCCAAAGATCATTTCGCTCCATTGCTGAATCCAGTTTTCGGTCGCCGTTTCATATTTGTAGCCGATCAGCGAACGTCCCTGTCGGACGCAGATCCGCAAGTCCTCGCTGGTGTTCGATCGGATCTGGTAGACGCCATCTACAGCCTCCCAATTTGATCCCCTTAAATTCGTATGATTAGAAAAACACAGCTTGTGCATTATTTCTCAGTGCTAAGTAACTCAAAGTTTAGAAGTTATTCTGCTTACTGCTCTGGACTTCTCAAATCTCGATATTACAAAGATAGGTCTTCTGCACTTAGCCGATGTTTCCAATTAAGTTCGGTTTGCTGTATTCCTCGGCGAAGGTCGTTACTCGTAGTTCGTTCACCCGACCTGCGGGTCGGTGACAGTGGCCAGTAAAATGTAGCTCGATCGTGTATACTCGGTACTCGGTCTGGGTTCTGAAATTAAAATAGAGTACTTGAAATGTTCGTAAAGGTGGATAAAACTGTTTTAGCGATCTACTAAGTTATTGTCTTTCGATACTGCGGCGTGGCATGAAGCGTAGCCTCCACTCCATATCCAAATCATGCAACTAAAGCCGTGGTGGGCACTTCGTTTTTTCCAATGGCCACTTCTGTGGCCACCAGAACTCTCAAATGGCCACAACTCAAAAGGGGTAAAAATCCGGAAATATGTATTTTTACCTAGTATAATATTTATAGCTATAAACAGAATGTCATTCATTTTGGTACCGCACTATAAAGGGACGGAGTTTGCCCTCTCATAGGTCTTGCGGACTGTTGCGAATAAAGGACAGTTTTCAAGAGAGGGGTGGGGGATAGTGAAAGGGGGCCGGAGGGATTTGTTATGGAGTAGTACGATATACTGGTGATTTTGCAGGAAGGGGGCTCTGTCCCCCAGCCGCCACCGCGGGAGGCAAATTTTTTTTTGAAATGTAAGTTGTGCATTTTTAAGCACCCAGACTCGAAAAATAGGTTCTATGTGCAGCTGTAGAAAGTGAAAAATTTTAAATTTTTTCCCAATATAAGTTATTATACGGTCTATTAAATTTACCTAAAATTAATACGGAGTAGTAAAAAAAAAACAGGTAACAGGTAATCGAGTGGCCACATATTTTTTCGAAATGGCCACCGAAGTGCCCACCCCTGAACTAATTGTAAGGTATTTTTAAAAATTGCATCCTTATTCCTTAGGA
>JAQFYH010000700.1:0-11444 GCA_034694405.1 Scolopendrellopsis subnuda
TATATACTATTAATATCATGAAAACTCTACAGTAATTCAATCAAAATAAAACTTTCAATTCACATTATTTTTAGAGTCTTCGTAATTAAAACAGAAAAACCAATTAAAATTATTTGCAATTGTTGTTTGTTATGTGACTCCAAGTGAAAGTGCCAGTGTTACAGTTTTTGAGTATGAATTCCTTCAGTAGACAGTAGATCATTGCCGTGGGTGATGGAGCTGTCAATGTGTGTGTGTTCCACAAACGTGAGACTCTAATGGGAAGAATTGGTTGCGGGTGTTGTCGATAGGGATCTTCGGATGTCGACAGAGAGGGGATTAATGCGATGGCAATGGCGACTATTGTTTGAGATGAATAAGGATTTTTGAATACATTCTGTTTCGTTGTAAATATTATAGAACATATTATAAATAATGGCAGAGGCATTTTTTATTATGAATATTTTCCCAGTGTTGCAGATTGCATTTTTGAAATTTGGAAGTGATACAGGAGTAGCTGTTAAAGTCTCTGTCGATCATACGAAGACCCCAATGGTAAATCATTTTGATTATATTGTTGGAGTAGTCAGTGTCCAGTCAGTGTTCCACGTGAGTGAGCCATAGAAAATAAGGGGTTCCACAAGTGCTCTGAACAGGCGGAGCCTGACAGTGGGGGTAGCCATTTTGTAATTCCAATTAATGAATCCGATTCTTTGAGTTGTGCGGGATCTAATATAACTTAATTTAGATGGTGTTTCCAATTTAAGTGGCGAAGTGGGAATCAAACCTTTTATTCTGGAGGGAACAGTTTTGATCCTGTCGCGCTCCACTGCCACGGCGTAATCCTCTTCCAAGGATTTTAATTATCTACGTCCTCTTCTGCCCATTGCAATGGAAAGAATTGAAGACTTCCTGTGCAAAAAAAAAACTGATTGCAAACTTACAAGAATCTGATCACAATCGATCGCAACTTTAATAACATTTAGTTCGCAACGTTTCGTTTTACGACCAGTGTTACCATTGTTAGCTAAATATCAAGAAAAATCTTCGTTTTTGACAAACTGATCACAGTTATCAATTTGCCATCAGTTTCAGTTGAGTTTGTTACCAATTGTTACGCATATTATCATTTCACCAGTTTTTGATCAGTTTGCAATCACTTTTTTTTGTACGGGTTCCCAAATTCCGACACTTTAAGGGGAGGGAAGGGGTCCGGAATTTATGATATTACGCCAATTATGGTAATCTGGGAACATTTAGGACGTTTTTGAAACATTTGCATTTTAACTTGGATACGTCACGTCAGGTTACCGACCGGAATGATAATGCATTTTGTGGTCCACAAGTGGTCATTTATGTCACACGTACACAAACACACATGTGCCGATATTCATGCTGCATTGTATCAGACTACCCTACATGGAAGATAATGATTTATTATGTCACACTCTGGGCTGGGTTGCACCACGTATTACCGAATCTTGCAACCTCCCCGGATTTCGTAGATTTTTAAAAACAAAGCTTCAGCTAGCTTTTCCACGTAGACTGCGTAAAATAAACACTTAGGATTTTTTTTATCTTGATAAATTGTTATCCTGTTGTCTGTCTCTTGTTATTAGATTTATTTTTATTAATAGATTGGCTAAGCCGCTAGAGTTTTACTTATGACCTTCCTACGGTTTCTGAACGAGGTGTAAACTTTCTGTCTGCTTGCATCATGTACAAGGGGGGAGTCCAGGAAAAACTGAGAAAAGAATAGGCACGTTTTCTCCATGCATTTTTGGTTTACCAGACGCGTCATCTCTGACGAGGAGCTGATAGTCAGAGATGATGGTAAACCAAAAATGCATGGAGAAAACGTAACTATTAAGTGACATGTTTTGTACGTCAACTTCCTTTTCCGCAGGAATATGCTCCTGGGAAGTGATAGGAAGCGATACACTAACAGCGGTCAATTACTTAAGAATGAGGATGGTGGAGAACCAGACGCTGAGCATGGCCTGGCAGGACGTTCTGTCCGAATACCTTGACGTGGATTTCGCCCGATGGATCGTCTGGCTATTTACACCCATCATGGTAAGACCTTGATTCATCTGACATGACTAAAACTTTCAGAATGAATAATTAAACGACTACGGTACATAATGATAATACTAACGTTTACCTACACACATACATTGAGTGACTAAGAGTCACTCAATCAGAGAGGGCTGTTCACCATTCTGTAGTTCAGGACGCCGCCGCTGTCTGAACACCTGAATACTGAAATGGCGGAAGGTTAATTATGCTTTGTTATTGTGCATGCAGCTATAGATAAAATCTACCGCCATTTCGTCACTTCAATCAGTTGTTCAGACAGCAGCGGCGCCCTGAACTACTGACTATTGAACAGTAAGCCGAGTGACGATCGAAAACAAGCTTCAATATTGAACACAGAGATATTGAATTAAGTGACACAAGTCCTTAATGGAACAAGATGAATCCATTATCAACTCTTGATCTTTCGAGGGTAACAAGCATGTCCTTCGAAATTATGTCGATCCTCGTTTGCTGAGAATAAAGACCTAGGGGAAAGGAATTGAAAGTTAATGATTCGATTCGTTGGGCCAAGAATTTTCTAATTAGAAAATTCTTGGTTGGGCTCGGCAATAAAAAAAAAAACAATTCAGAGGTCAAATACACGTATTAATTTATTCTCTCGCCCCCACAGATCACCTTTCTCCTGCCATTTGTCATCGTTCTCCTCCTCTACGCCTCGGCACTCATAATCCACGTCTACAAATATCGACACCGACTGCGAGACGCCTATGCGCGCGACTTCTTCGACGGCGCTCGGTACACTGTGGCCGCCATGTGGGAAGGGGTCGGCAGGATCTGGAACGGTACGGTAGTAGTGCAATTATTTGGGAATTCCCTTCCATTTATATCGTATTGGAATTCCATGTCAAATAGACCAATTTAAAAAAAAAAAAATTTTCCCAGGTCACCCTCTCCGATTTTAATGATTTTTGGCATGGAGGTAGATACATATGACCCAAGTCATCGTGTAAAATGTCTTAAATGTTATTGGTTCCGGAGAAAAAAGTTGGACAATTTTTGTCAATTTTGGGACATCCGGACCCCATAATTGTCCATTTTTATCATTTGTAGGGGACCTAGCTATTGCACATAAAATAAAAAAATGAAATTTGGTACCAGTATGTAATTTTCGATGCTGAATCTAAAAATTCAAACAGATTTAAGTTATCTCTAACCATTGCTGAGATATCAAGCACGTGTAGAGAATTTTACCATGGCCAAAATGAGACTGTGGGATAAGTGGCAAAAATCTGAAATTTTTACCACATGTTCAAGAAAGTGTGATCTAAATATCTGGTAAGTTTCGAGATGGTGTTGTTTTTCATTTAGGAGAAAAAGAATATTAAAGTTTGTGACTTTATTGTCACAAATCCGGGGTCCGGATGTCCCAAAATTGCCAAAAATTGTCAAATTTTTTTCTCCGGAACCAATAACCTTTAAGACCTGAAATTTTACACGACGACTTGGGTCATATGTATCTACCTCCATGCCCAAAATCATTAAAATCGGGGATGGTGACCTGGGAGCCATCAGTGATATGGAATGACTCAGCTAGCTAAGACCTGAATTTACGAGATTCGTAAATCTGGATTTCCCACGATCGTGGATGTTGGAAAAGTGGAGAGGGAAACTGAGATGATCGAGTTGCAGAGCGACCCGAATTCCGCTTCGATATTGAAATTGGGTAGGAGATATCAGATAGAGCATTAATGATTTTCCGTTCTTTATTTTCGATAGGTTACGAAGTGATAGGAATCGAAAACATTCCGAAAGCGGGTCCGGCTTTACTAGTTTACTACCACGGTGCTCTTCCCGCCGACTACTATTACATCACGTCCAAAATCTATCTTAATCAGCGACGGTTAATAAGAGCGGTCGGAGATCGATTCCTGTTCAAAGTTCCAGGTAAAAAATAAATTACAGATTTTATACGCACGAGTCCGGCAACATGGGCGAAATGTCTGCTAGGATTCTGTCCCAATCGGCGTTCCATACTCAGAATTTCTTTGCCGAATTCGAATTCGACTAAAAATCGTTACTCAGAAAATGAATTTCTCGTCTCGTTCCGATAAGATTTCGAATTTTATAATACATATTTTTTTATTAAAAACAGGCTGGAAATTGATGATGCAAGTGCTGAAAGTCATTCCCGGAAGCGTCCAGACGTGCGTCCACATTCTCCAGGAGGGACATCTGCTGGCCATTGCCCCGGGAGGCGTCCAGGAAGCCCAGTTCGGAGACCAGAATTATAAACTACTCTGGGGGTCCCGAATTGGTTTCGCCAAGGTGGCAGCAGAAGCCCGTGTGGTGAGTTTCGATTCGTCCCGTGATGGTGGTGCTTTTATATCGCAACTTTTATTTAAAAAAAAATGAAACATTTTCTTCTTTCAGCCAATCATTCCCATTTTTACGGAAAACATTAGGGAAGCATTTAGAACAATTTCTTATGGAAGAGGTCAGTACCGAGAGAAAAAAATGTGTTTCTGGTTCGGGGTTCTACTGTAAATCTGAATCTGTCTAACGTGACTCCGGCATTTCTCACTCATTGTTGCCAATGAATTCTAAAAGATTTTCACCGGGGCTCGAAAAATATCCCGAATTTGCAGGTTCCCTGCAAGAATACTACTGTAAAACCTCTTGTAAGAGCACCAATGAAATTTAAAACAACATATTTTTTAAAAATTCATATCTCAAGAACGGAAAAAGATATTGACCTGCGGTTTTTTTCTGTTATATTAGGAACAAATCAAAGAATATGTGTACCAAGTTTGAAATTTTTATCTCAAAGGATTGTCTCACAATAAATAAAATAAACAAAAATATGTTGCTTTAAATTTCAATGGCGCTCTTACACGAGGTTTTACAGTAATATTATGCTAATCCTAGTTTTAGAATATTGGTTCACGATTGATACTTTATAACATTCAGTGTTGTTAAGCAGTATTTTTTTATTCTATTATATTTCTTATATAAAAACGAAGGTATTTAACGTTATGATTATTATGTTGTGTACCTAAGTTATAGCGACTTTCGTGTACTATTTTTTGTCAAATAATACCAATCTGCGCTTGGCTGCGATTGTATAACTTAGTGCGAATTTCATACAGAGGATTATTCCTATTTATGACACTGTGTATAGTAAATTATATACATGGAGTACCCCAACAACGCATCCATTCATGTATTTGGCTACACTGGGTATACGAGTACTCTGTACTATAACCCAACTATATTCCAAGTATTTGTACTTCAGACTGGATTAGAGAACGTTATTCTGGAATTGGAAGTTTTGGAGATTCATCGAGAGTTTGCGACAACTGACCTAATCAGTAACAAAACAATACAAACATTAGACAAACAGTACGAGCAATAGGCATACGTTCGTGGCACAGAGAATGTTACTTATTCGTCTGTTGCAACATTGTAAGTTATGTCGCTAACCCTCATATTTTCATTTTACTTCAAATATATAAAGAAAATGTTTCCTTCCTGCACTCTGGAGCTTTTCTTAATGCTACCCAACAAGTCAACAAAGACCGTGCCCTAGTTCGAATGAACCTGGCGGGAATTCCCCCAAAATGATCTACGTGCTTTACTGGTCACCCATTTCACTATCATATCAATCGGGTTTGAACCCGCTCTCTCGAATTTACACCATAACCCATGGGTTATGGTGTAAATTCGAGAGAGCGGGTTCAAACCCGATTGATATGATAGTGAAATGGGTGACCAGTAAAGCACGTAGATCATTTTGGGGGAATTCCCGCCAGGTTCATTCGAACTAGGGCACGGTCTTTGTTGACTTGTTGGGTAGCATTAAGAAAAGCTCCAGAGTGCAGGAAGGAAACATTTTCTTTATATATTTGAAGTAAAATGAAAATATGAGGGTTAGCGACATAACTTACAATGTTGCAACAGACGAATAAGTAACATTCTCTGTGCCACGAACGTATGCCTATTGCTCGTACTGTTTGTCTAATGTTTGTATTGTTTTGTTACTGATTAGGTCAGTTGTCGCAAACTCTCGATGAATCTCCAAAACTTCCAATTCCAGAATAACGTTCTCTAATCCAGTCTGAAGTACAAATACTTGGAATATAGTTGGGTTATAGTACAGAGTACTCGTATACCCAGTGTAGCCAAATACATGAATGGATGCGTTGTTGGGGTACTCCATGTATATAATTTACTATACACAGTGTCATAAATAGGAATAATCCTCTGTATGAAATTCGCACTAAGTTATACAATCGCAGCCAAGCGCAGATTGGTATTATTTGACAAAAAATAGTACACGAAAGTCGCTATAACTTAGGTACACAACATAATAATCATAACGTTAAATACCTTCGTTTTTATATAAGAAATATAATAGAATAAAAAAATACTGCTTAACAACACTGAATGTTATAAAGTATCAATCGTGAACCAATATTCTAAAACTAGGATTAGCATAATATTACTGTAAAACCTCGTGTAAGAGCGCCATTGAAATTTAAAGCAACATATTTTTGTTTATTTTATTTATTGTGAGACAATCCTTTGAGATAAAAATTTCAAACTTGGTACACATATTCTTTGATTTGTTCCTAATATAACAGAAAAAAACCGCAGGTCAATATCTTTTTCCGTTCTTGAGATATGAATTTTTAAAAAATATGTTGTTTTAAATTTCATTGGTGCTCTTACAAGAGGTTTTACAGTAGTATTCTTGCAGGGAACCTGCAAATTCGGGATATTTTTCGAGCCCCGGTGAAAATCTTTTAGAATTCATTGGCAACAATGAGTGAGAAATGCCGGAGTCACGTTAGACAGATTCAGATTTACAGTAGAACCCCGAACCAGAAACACATTTTTTTCTCTCGGTACTGACCTCTTCCATAAGAAATTGTTCTAAATGCTTCCCTAATGTTTTCCGTAAAAATGGGAATGATTGGCTGAAAGAAGAAAATGTTTCATTTTTTTTTAAATAAAAGTTGCGATATAAAAGCACCACCATCACGGGACGAATCGAAACTCACCACACGGGCTTCTGCTGCCACCTTGGCGAAACCAATTCGGGACCCCCAGAGTAGTTTATAATTCTGGTCTCCGAACTGGGCTTCCTGGACGCCTCCCGGGGCAATGGCCAGCAGATGTCCCTCCTGGAGAATGTGGACGCACGTCTGGACGCTTCCGGGAATGACTTTCAGCACTTGCATCATCAATTTCCAGCCTGTTTTTAATAAAAAAATATGTATTATAAAATTCGAAATCTTATCGGAACGAGACGAGAAATTCATTTTCTGAGTAACGATTTTTAGTCGAATTCGAATTCGGCAAAGAAATTCTGAGTATGGAACGCCGATTGGGACAGAATCCTAGCAGACATTTCGCCCATGTTGCCGGACTCGTGCGTATAAAATCTGTAATTTATTTTTTACCTGGAACTTTGAACAGGAATCGATCTCCGACCGCTCTTATTAACCGTCGCTGATTAAGATAGATTTTGGACGTGATGTAATAGTAGTCGGCGGGAAGAGCACCGTGGTAGTAAACTAGTAAAGCCGGACCCGCTTTCGGAATGTTTTCGATTCCTATCACTTCGTAACCTATCGAAAATAAAGAACGGAAAATCATTAATGCTCTATCTGATATCTCCTACCCAATTTCAATATCGAAGCGGAATTCGGGTCGCTCTGCAACTCGATCATCTCAGTTTCCCTCTCCACTTTTCCAACATCCACGATCGTGGGAAATCCAGATTTACGAATCTCGTAAATTCAGGTCTTAGCTAGCTGAGTCATTCCATATCACTGATGGCTCCCAGGTCACCATCCCCGATTTTAATGATTTTGGGCATGGAGGTAGATACATATGACCCAAGTCGTCGTGTAAAATTTCAGGTCTTAAAGGTTATTGGTTCCGGAGAAAAAAATTTGACAATTTTTGGCAATTTTGGGACATCCGGACCCCGGATTTGTGACAATAAAGTCACAAACTTTAATATTCTTTTTCTCCTAAATGAAAAACAACACCATCTCGAAACTTACCAGATATTTAGATCACACTTTCTTGAACATGTGGTAAAAATTTCAGATTTTTGCCACTTATCCCACAGTCTCATTTTGGCCATGGTAAAATTCTCTACACGTGCTTGATATCTCAGCAATGGTTAGAGATAACTTAAATCTGTTTGAATTTTTAGATTCAGCATCGAAAATTACATACTGGTACCAAATTTCATTTTTTTATTTTATGTGCAATAGCTAGGTCCCCTACAAATGATAAAAATGGACAATTATGGGGTCCGGATGTCCCAAAATTGACAAAAATTGTCCAACTTTTTTCTCCGGAACCAATAACATTTAAGACATTTTACACGATGACTTGGGTCATATGTATCTACCTCCATGCCAAAAATCATTAAAATCGGAGAGGGTGACCTGGGAAAATTTTTTTTTTTTTAAATTGGTCTATTTGACATGGAATTCCAATACGATATAAATGGAAGGGAATTCCCAAATAATTGCACTACTACCGTACCGTTCCAGATCCTGCCGACCCCTTCCCACATGGCGGCCACAGTGTACCGAGCGCCGTCGAAGAAGTCGCGCGCATAGGCGTCTCGCAGTCGGTGTCGATATTTGTAGACGTGGATTATGAGTGCCGAGGCGTAGAGGAGGAGAACGATGACAAATGGCAGGAGAAAGGTGATCTGTGGGGGCGAGAGAATAAATTAATACGTGTATTTGACCTCTGAATTGTTTTTTTTTTTATTGCCGAGCCCAACCAAGAATTTTCTAATTAGAAAATTCTTGGCCCAACGAATCGAATCATTAACTTTCAATTCCTTTCCCCTAGGTCTTTATTCTCAGCAAACGAGGATCGACATAATTTCGAAGGACATGCTTGTTACCCTCGAAAGATCAAGAGTTGATAATGGATTCATCTTGTTCCATTAAGGACTTGTGTCACTTAATTCAATATCTCTGTGTTCAATATTGAAGCTTGTTTTCGATCGTCACTCGGCTTACTGTTCAATAGTCAGTAGTTCAGGGCGCCGCTGCTGTCTGAACAACTGATTGAAGTGACGAAATGGCGGTAGATTTTATCTATAGCTGCATGCACAATAACAAAGCATAATTAACCTTCCGCCATTTCAGTATTCAGGTGTTCAGACAGCGGCGGCGTCCTGAACTACAGAATGGTGAACAGCCCTCTCTGATTGAGTGACTCTTAGTCACTCAATGTATGTGTGTAGGTAAACGTTAGTATTATCATTATGTACCGTAGTCGTTTAATTATTCATTCTGAAAGTTTTAGTCATGTCAGATGAATCAAGGTCTTACCATGATGGGTGTAAATAGCCAGACGATCCATCGGGCGAAATCCACGTCAAGGTATTCGGACAGAACGTCCTGCCAGGCCATGCTCAGCGTCTGGTTCTCCACCATCCTCATTCTTAAGTAATTGACCGCTGTTAGTGTATCGCTTCCTATCACTTCCCAGGAGCATATTCCTGCGGAAAAGGAAGTTGACGTACAAAACATGTCACTTAATAGTTACGTTTTCTCCATGCATTTTTGGTTTACCATCATCTCTGACTATCAGCTCCTCGTCAGAGATGACGCGTCTGGTAAACCAAAAATGCATGGAGAAAACGTGCCTATTCTTTTCTCAGTTTTTCCTGGACTCCCCCCTTGTACATGATGCAAGCAGACAGAAAGTTTACACCTCGTTCAGAAACCGTAGGAAGGTCATAAGTAAAACTCTAGCGGCTTAGCCAATCTATTAATAAAAATAAATCTAATAACAAGAGACAGACAACAGGATAACAATTTATCAAGATAAAAAAAATCCTAAGTGTTTATTTTACGCAGTCTACGTGGAAAAGCTAGCTGAAGCTTTGTTTTTAAAAATCTACGAAATCCGGGGAGGTTGCAAGATTCGGTAATACGTGGTGCAACCCAGCCCAGAGTGTGACATAATAAATCATTATCTTCCATGTAGGGTAGTCTGATACAATGCAGCATGAATATCGGCACATGTGTGTTTGTGTACGTGTGACATAAATGACCACTTGTGGACCACAAAATGCATTATCATTCCGGTCGGTAACCTGACGTGACGTATCCAAGTTAAAATGCAAATGTTTCAAAAACGTCCTAAATGTTCCCAGATTACCATAATTGGCGTAATATCATAAATTCCGGACCCCTTCCCTCCCCTTAAAGTGTCGGAATTTGGGAACCCGTACAAAAAAAAGTGATTGCAAACTGATCAAAAACTGGTGAAATGATAATATGCGTAACAATTGGTAACAAACTCAACTGAAACTGATGGCAAATTGATAACTGTGATCAGTTTGTCAAAAACGAAGATTTTTCTTGATATTTAGCTAACAATGGTAACACTGGTCGTAAAACGAAACGTTGCGAACTAAATGTTATTAAAGTTGCGATCGATTGTGATCAGATTCTTGTAAGTTTGCAATCAGTTTTTTTTTTGCACAGGAAGTCTTCAATTCTTTCCATTGCAATGGGCAGAAGAGGACGTAGATAATTAAAATCCTTGGAAGAGGATTACGCCGTGGCAGTGGAGCGCGACAGGATCAAAACTGTTCCCTCCAGAATAAAAGGTTTGATTCCCACTTCGCCACTTAAATTGGAAACACCATCTAAATTAAGTTATATTAGATCCCGCACAACTCAAAGAATCGGATTCATTAATTGGAATTACAAAATGGCTACCCCCACTGTCAGGCTCCGCCTGTTCAGAGCACTTGTGGAACCCCTTATTTTCTATGGCTCACTCACGTGGAACACTGACTGGACACTGACTACTCCAACAATATAATCAAAATGATTTACCATTGGGGTCTTCGTATGATCGACAGAGACTTTAACAGCTACTCCTGTATCACTTCCAAATTTCAAAAATGCAATCTGCAACACTGGGAAAATATTCATAATAAAAAATGCCTCTGCCATTATTTATAATATGTTCTATAATATTTACAACGAAACAGAATGTATTCAAAAATCCTTATTCATCTCAAACAATAGTCGCCATTGCCATCGCATTAATCCCCTCTCTGTCGACATCCGAAGATCCCTATCGACAACACCCGCAACCAATTCTTCCCATTAGAGTCTCACGTTTGTGGAACACACACACATTGACAGCTCCATCACCCACGGCAATGATCTACTGTCTACTGAAGGAATTCATACTCAAAAACTGTAACACTGGCACTTTCACTTGGAGTCACATAACAAACAACAATTGCAAATAATTTTAATTGGTTTTTCTGTTTTAATTACGAAGACTCTAAAAATAATGTGAATTGAAAGTTTTATTTTGATTGAATTACTGTAGAGTTTTCATGATATTAATAGTATATA
>JAQFYH010000701.1:0-11441 GCA_034694405.1 Scolopendrellopsis subnuda
CTGAGAATTGCATGTAATATACCTTATTTGGCTTATTATATATATTTCTCAGAGAAATAATTATTTAAAACCAATATAAACGTGAAGAGTAACAGAAATTCCATAGACTCTAATGCTAGCCAACCTTTCTGTGGGGGAGGAAAAATGATAGAAAACACTCCGCGCACTACTATCTGTATGTGCCAATACATTTGTGTTTATTTAATCTTCGATATCCTTATACGAGCACTGCATTCAATTTGGAAACAGACTGTATCCGGTACACAATATAATATACGTGGTGTAAAGTGTGCATTGTCGGTATTCATTATAAAGGAATGATAATAATATGGATATAAATTTAACGAGGAATTTTTATTTTCAAAATTTTGACGTATAACATTATAATTATCACAGTATGTTATTAAAAAATGTATGTCATTATTATATTAATCAACTCTCTGATAAAAAAAAGAGATATAATTATACGCAGAGATAATAACGTAAAATGTCTGATAAAATAACGAATAGTTTAGGTTCAACACACGGCACTGACCACGGGAATATTTCCTGTAACAGACTGCTGCTGGATGAGCAGTTTAGTTCGTTATATATATAAATATTTTTTTTTCAGGAAGAGAAGGTTGGGTGTTTCCCGGAGTTTCAGACAATGAATAAATATATAAGTGTGTATAGGGTATACGGCATGCCTATACTCACGTACAGGGAGTCCGAAAGTGCCCAAGTGAGAGATTATGTAATGATGGGCGAGTTTTATTTTATAGGCTCCGTATTTATTTGCTACCACATCGACAATACTTTTCGTCTCTTTCAATTAGGATATGTTCCTGATGAGTATTGCAGAAGTGCATGTGACAAGTGAGTTTTCCTCGCTGCCCATCTTGCTTCTCTTATAGACTGAGGATTCTTCATTCATACTTTTGGCAATTAACTTTCTGCTGTATACTAACACGGATTTTTTATCACTGTCACCCACAATGTTTCTTTTCCTTCATTCAGAAAGGCATTACCGAAAATGTAACTCTGCCTTTATATTATAGGCAGAGTTACATTTTATAACAGCACATACTGTTATATTACAGTATGTGCTATCAATTTAAAACTGAAATATTGTTTTTAAATAAATAAAAAGTGCTATCAACACAAAATTCAGACGTCCAGGTCACTACTGCGTGACCTGGACGTCCCCCACTGAGCTGGAGCAGCAGGTACAGTGTTTGAATCCATCAGTGATATCTCTCTATCATAAATTATTTTCGAACGAGAGCTACTGTAAGTTATTTCGAATACCGCGACCCTACATGGTAATTAGAAGTATATTTTGCATAAATACTGTTGTACGTTTCACCAACTTAATTGGCTTTCCGTCGTGTCATTTTGCATCTCCCTTTATGCACCCTGACCACAGCAGAAACAGCAACGGCTAATGAGCGGGAGGACTTTAATTGTGGTTGCATGCATGCAGTATCCAGCAGGCGTGCAGCGCAATATATACAAGATTATATGAGATGTACTGTACGCTGGTGATGGTTATAGGCTACTTGGTGAGACCGGTCCAATAGCTTTTTTTCTTCTAATGAGGACCCTGTGTTACGGGGGCTCACAACCTTGTCAACCGGAAGTGACAGGATTTCCGTCTCACGTGATTGCAATCAAGAGGATAAAAACAGTGGGTTATGAAACCTAATTGAGTCCAAACTATTTTATTCGCACCAGTTCAAACAAACAAACTTGCAAATAGGTAACAATCAAGTTTCTAGATACAGAATCGATATAGGAATTGGAGCTAAAAGACGACTACGGTTTCTTATTATTATTATTATACCTAAGTTATGTATTAACAACGGATATTTCTATACTGTAAATAAAATAATATAATGGATGTACATTTTGGTAAATAAAACGTACCGTATCAATTAAACGACGTAACTCCTGTTGCATTATGGTAGAGCAAATACGGGTACAAAGCTACTCCGTATTATTAATTCAAATAAAGCAAAGAAAATCTGACGCTTAATTATTACGGTACTACAGACGTGTAATCGTCCAGTTTGGTTAATTTTATTTTTAATGCAATGCAGACTGCAGACCTAATCAGTACACTACTTGGGTCTGATGAGCATAGCTTTAATTCGTAGATGGCCCTGTGTAAGAATTTGAATGCAAATCTGTATGATTATGATTAGGACCCACGTCGAGGCTATCGGGCTGCTGGGGAGTTTAGATATTCTAAGCTAGCCATAAAATATTATACTGGGATAGAACTGGGTACAATACAGGACCAGTATACCTCGAATAGAGGGTTTTAGAAAAATTCTACCGTAATAAAAACGGGCTATGAAACAGGAGTTGATTATCCTGTCCTTTAATAAGCGTCTAGCTGCATGCGTCCATAAATAAAAACGTGTAATTATTTTGAACTGAAAACTGCTGGAAACATTCTTTATATTCGGTAATATAAGTATATTTCGTGGTTTAAGAGTGAGACCAGCAGCAGAAAAGTGAAAACCATCCGGCAGGTCTATGGAATAACATTGACGGACGTGAAAGGAGAGAACGTTTTATATATTAAATAAACCAGTTCGAATACGAGTTTCTCTTTCATGTGATGTAATTAAAATAAGGTAACAACATCTGGCGCTGACGAGCTGTAAATTGGAATAAATAAAACATGACGATTCCTCGCAGCCAAAAGAGGTTGTTCATTGATTGAGTCAGTTACTTAGTCAAGTCACGTGATCGTCAAGACGCTTTACTAATCATCTACCCTTGTCACATCTCCTCTTCTCAACATCGTAAACCAAACTCTACAATCAGTGATTTCTTAAATAATTCTATTCACTTGCGCTGATGTGGTCAGTATGTGTATGTACTAGGTTAACACTTTGATTTTGAATACTGTTATCAGTCAAAGTGGACACTAAGAGTGGGGAAAATCTACTTCTGAAAATAAAGAATTTGAGAAAGATTGGATTTACGAAGTCCAAAGATATACAAAATTGAAGATAATATAAACTGTATTCTTATGAGTTATGAATAAAGATCTTATAAGCCTATGGGTTAACACCTATCTGTATAAATTATGCAGAAAGAGAATATCAGAATCTTCTATTTAGTAAGTTTCTGATAAACAAATTGAATGCTCTAAAACAAGACATTCCAATACATTACCTATTCCAATACTCTATTACAGTTTGCCACATAGCCAATAAGTAATAATTTGTAAAGAATACAGTGTAAAGTAGCTTGTGACTTTTCTTATGTAAATTTTGGGTGTAACTTGTCCGCAAAAAAGGTTGTTTAGCAAAAATTAGGATTTCCCCTCAATATCTCTCTGTACCAACGACTCAAAAGGGATTCAAGGAATTTCAAGCTCTTGTCTAGCACATTATTCCGAAAACCGATTTCTCAATAAGGACTGATTCTACCCCGTAGACTCTATAGTCGATTTACAGAAACAACTTACTTAATCTGCCAAAATACAGAATATGCGACAGTTTTAATTTTTGAAAAATCGTCGCATCGTCGTTTGAATTTGAGACGTCGTGCAGCTACTAATTTACTGTATCTCGATTAAAGTCTTTGCGTAAAATATGCAAAGTTGCAGAAGCGAATAAGAAAATAATAACTTCATTTGCTCTTCATGAAAATGTTATGAAGAAGGGGGAGGGGGAAGATGGCAGAGTCGCCCGACTGCAAATGCTATCTTGCTGAATGCCTGACTGCCCACGCGTCTATAGTGAAAAGAACTATTTCTTGAAGGGGGTACCCTTATCAGAATATTGCCAAGCTAACCTTTAAAGAAACGCAATTCTCTTCGCGTCAACAGCTGCTTGCATTTCGATGTCGATGCGATAGGTTATAGTAACCACGGTTTATTACAGTAATTTCTATAAAGTTGTCGTCTGCTATATATCGAGGCAAAACTCAATCACTCTCATGAAAAGAAAACTACGGTCGAGGAAAAATGCAAGGCGCAGAAATAAATGACTTGTAGTTACACCGAGCCACACAGATTGTAGCCAGGACCGACCTACGTGAGGGGGGCAATGAAATATTGTACGCGAGAGAACGTGGGTGGGTTGGCGCGGTAACGTGATATTGAATTCTTCATTTTGTTTATAAAATAATTGCAACAAGCAAACCAGTCATACGCTACATCATGCGAACTATGGAAAAGGGTATGTGCGCAAGGTTATTGTATTCGTAATAAGTTATTACATGAATTTCACGCGCCAATATATCCCTGCTCGTGTGAGACAGGACTTCAAAATTGATGACTACACATCCCTCAGCTCAGCTGCAGCTGAGCTGAGGGAGTTATAATCAATGATAATAAAAATTCTTATACTCGTACTATCAATCCATCTGTTTTCAGACCCACTTATTCTCTATATCGGATAGGAGTCGCAGAAATAAGTTAGCAGCTCGAGAGATATATTTAGCCACTGAAACCAAATGTTCAAAGGTGAATCTCCAACCGTTTTTCGACCAAATTCCATATTTAAATGAAACTGAATATTCGTATACATAAACATGTACTGTACTGTATGTTGTGTAATGATGAAACGTTGTAGCACCAAGTCACTACGCAGATGCATGCCTGTAATTTTTCCAAACTAATACTGCAACTGCGGTACGTAAAATAACCGAGGTCCCGTTTGCAAGACTATTTTTATATAGCTAAGGTACATTAAAATTATTTTCGCAGTTTAAAACACGATTACATTGTTAATTTAATCTGCTTTAGACACGAAATAGTGAATTCACAAGAAAAAAAGCGTTGATAATTATCACAGACAAAGCCAGTATGTTTCATATATATAGGATTTAAACAATAAGCATGCAGCACGCGCCACTTTCGGCAGCGAACATTACAACACATTCACACGCGCTTTCCCCCGGTATTATTACAACTTTCCTACATTTTATCAAAGGCAGAGCCATATAGTTTTTTTTCTCTCGTTTACATAAATCTCCGAAAAAAAAGTCCATTAAGCCAGAAACAAGCTGGTCGTAAAAAATTAAACTGTTACTTCCAGAACAACATTCACGCTCTTGTGTACGTGTTTCTTATATAGGCGTAAGCTTAATTACCTGTAAATACGACAATAATTATACATCTTGGTCTTGAGAATTAATATGCAAGCGCATAATTAATTATTTTCCGACGACTGACAGTAGAGTGAATGTGCTGCATGTGATGTGCCGAGTGAACGGAGTGTTATACGGAATTCGCATAAAGTTACAAAAAAAAAAGCATAGTCACCAAAGCCAAATCAATGCTGGATAATGTGGGTATCCACGAACAAGCGTGCCGAGAAATAATCTGAATAAAACATATAAGGTTACTGCGCAAATAATAAAAATAAATAAAAATTAAGACTGCGTTTCATTTTGATATGGCGGGAACTTCGCTCCACAGGCTCCCATGTTAAACTTTTCAAAACTTTGGCCCAGGTAATCTCGGTACATGCAGAACATTTTCGACGCAGAGAATACGATATACGAAAGAATACGTTGCGCAGAAAGAATACGATGTACACATAGATAAACCAGTACTGGTATGTAGCTAGTTTGTCTATATGGATGTACAGAAAGAATACGTTGTGCAGGAAGACTAAGATGTGCAGAAAGAATACCATGTATACAGAAAGAATACGATGTACAGAAAGAATACGATATACAAAAAGAATACGATGTACAGAAAGAATACGATATACAAAAAGAATACGATGTACAGAAAGAATACGTTGTGCAGAAAGAATACGATATACAAAAAGAATACGTAATTGTATATAGAAAGAATAAGGGTGGGTTTTCACCGAGTCAGATAGTGCGGTGCGGTGTTGCGGTGACCTATCACATAATGGAAAAGTCGGAATTCCGACCAATCAGAGCGGTATACGCAACACCGTACCGCACGACCGGACTTGGTGAAAACCCAGCTTAAGTTACGATGACCAGAAAGAATACAATGCACAGCAGAAAGAATACGATTAACAGAAAGACGATGTACAGCATACGGACCAAGAAGAATAAAGAATTTAACATTATTTGACGATTTTCACCGTCATATCAGTAGTTTTACTAAAAATATAGTAGGGTATAATGGTATACAAGTAAACAACGAACCTGATTGCTTAGGTGTCGTAAAAATTTTACACGATTTTAGTTGACGCAGGGATCTATCCTTTGAGATGCATGAATGCGAACTACAATGTTTCTGTAAAATTAACGGAATCATCTACATTTTAGCGCTGGTTGCTGGTTATTAAAGGTAGAAGTTGGATGCACGAAGTTTGCTTCAATATATAATTTAGTTTAGCGAAAATGATTTCGTAAGATAGTAAATTATTCAGAATTAAAAGGATAGTTCTAAACATCTCTCGTATCGAACGAACCACGACACCGTGTGTCATTATCACGCGTCAAAGACAGAACCAAGTTGACGACGTGGAGGTTTTTTTCTTCACCTTCTGAAGATTTATCAATGACACGACGAGACGAAACGGGGTTGGAACCCGTGAGATCATTCTCAGAGATGTTTAAACAGTTGAGTGATAAAGGATGACCGATTTTTTTCTCTCTCTCAAAAACTGTAAAAAAATCCTTGTCACTATCGTTTGGGAAAGAAAAAGACCCTGGACGTTATGAGAGAGAGAGAGTTTAATGCCGAGTGCCGATGACAAACAATGACATGCAGTAAACTCAAAACGGATTGCGCGGAGTAATACCATGGTAATTAACCTCTCCACGTCTAAAAATTATTGCTAATTAAAGCTCATTAGTTGAGGATATTATGCCGGTTCGCGCATCATCGACGAATTACATGCATACAGATTACGGAACCATCCGCTACATTGATTGGTCTGGGAGGAGGCTGTATATCCTATCTTACAGCTACTTTGGTCCCATATCTGTTTTTTATTCTCCAAAAGGAGTCCATTGGACTCCATCCCACATACACATGTATGTTATTAAGAATTCTATTCTCAATTTATGTAAGTTTCCCTTGATTTGGCGCTTGGCTAGAGGCTTTCGGGGAACATATAAAAATCATACTTACCAACATTCTGAAGTTAGTTATTTTGTGGCTTCAAGTCTTATTAATGGATTCTGAAAAGAAAATAAAATTATTATTTTTATTTTGTTGTTTGACTTGATCAATACACAAAGACACTGTGCACAAGAAATGGAATCGAACCCATCACGTAATCATATTTATTCGATTTTCGATACCAATTTCTTTGGTCCTTAATATATTTTCGCCGGCTTAGAAGTTGTAATTTTTAAGAAGTTGATATCAAGGAGCTTGAATGATATAATAAGTGAAATGGTGTGTGAAGCATAATATAATGATGGAATATTTTTGTATCTCACCTCAGTACGGTAATATAAATTATAACCCCATAAATAAACACTACAGTTTGTTTATAGATGTGTGTGTATAAAAGTATACGGTATAGCATGTGCACCGACATAAATTAGAAAACAGTTCTATTGTTTTCTTGCAGAAAGTGGGGCTGTTAATTTCTCTTGCTGCTAAAACTTTCGCAGGAAAAACACATTCTTTAACTCATGATGGAGGGGGTTTAACGTCGAGTCTCCATTGTTTCATTTCACCGTCAGGCGGAACTATCTGCGTCATAAATTATTCGAGGCTTTTTTTTTAAAGGTTTCGTGAACAAATTATGTCATTTTATTGAAACAAAAATGAACAGGTTTCACCATGGAAGTTAATAAACATTAAATATGATATCATTATTCTACAAAACCTTCTAGTTGAACCTAACAAAGTACTATTATTATAACTGATAGTTGCATAAGCCATAAACTACTACTCCGTACTACTATCTCCATGCATACTAAAGGACCTACATTAATGAATGACTACTGTTAGCTGAACAATTCAAAAGGTGGCACCACTCAAGTTATGCGAAGGATATATCTTAAACGGAGAAATTTGAATTGTGGGTTTTTTTTTCGAACAAGGACTGATGAATAATATATACGGAGTACCAGATTTACCTCCAAATCAAAATTTTTCGTCCAGTTGTGAGATCAAAAAGCATGAATTTATCATTTAATTAAATACAGGCCCTCAGCCTGGGGTGAATGTAAAAGGTATATTTTAAGTGACAACTATGAGCATATTCCCATTATGTGGTATTACTCATTTCAATCATCCACAGAAGATAATGTGCATGTTGCTGGTTGCGGTGCATATCTCAAGGGTAGTTCCACATTTTGATCAAAAATCAAAATCATTACAGCCCCAGCAATCAGCAATCAAACTTGATGTCGCGATTATTTTAAAGTTCCCCAAGACAGAAATCGAAGCATTTAATTGAGTGTTTGGTTTTTATGTTGTCCAGGTTACTCGTAGTCTTGACCCCTCTTCAGCACGTGCTCGGAATTTTGCAACCATATCTGCAGTAAGAAAAATGCTTGACAGGGAAAACTCTTGTCACTGATGGGTTACTAAAATACTGGATTCCTTGTGGAAGCGATAACCCTATATTAATTATGAGTGCCGATGTCTCAGCAATGTCTCCAGCATTCACGTTCGTCAGTTACGACGTTACGTGGGACAAGACCGGTTATCCAAGGTCTCACTTATATTTTGCCGAAACCATCAAAATATACCGATTTTACTTGAATATCTCTGCAGTATTTGATTACGTAAAAAATCTGCAGAGATGGTTAGAGATTCTTTGATTTTTGCACAAAGAACTCATGCCATTGATTTTTAAATACGTTTGAAAAGTATGATCAGATCAGAGCAATATTGCTGAACTGCTCTTTTTAAAATAAGCTTCAAATATTTCTAACTCCCACGCAACGGTTTCATCATCAACTCCATAGAATACTGTTCAATATAACAGAATTTTGGCTGGCATTCCTGAATGAGCACTGTTAAATTGAAATCAGTGAAGATAAACGCTTATTCTGGTAAATACGGAATAATTATCGACTACAACCTTGCTGATAAAAGAGAGAGATTGGCTATAAGTATATTCGGCTGCCGTTATGGCAACGGAACTATTAGACTTGAACTCAATGTAAGCGCCATTATCAATTTCGGTATACGTTTAAGACTCACTTAAAATTTACGATCTGTAATGGAGTATATATGCTGTCTACCTGTTCATAGAAGCTATAATATATACACGATGCATTGCTATGGATGAGGGAAGTAAACATATGCCCAATTAAATTTGTATTAAAAGGTTTCCATGGGACTAAGAAATTTATGGAAAAGCATAATAAAATATATTCCATATCATGATAATTTGATCAGAGCAGGTGCATGGATATTCTGCCATTGCACATTTTCTACAAGAAAAACATATTCTATTGCCGCTTCAGCGATGACGCTATAAGAACTGCAGGAAGCACTCCGTATAATCGTAAGGAGATTTCATAAAGCAAATCAATAATAAGGAGGGAAGAGTCCCATGATGCATAATTATAATGATTGGACTTCTGTTGCCACTTCACAAAACAACGGCTACCATCATCATCATTATCTGGTGATGCTGGAAGTGCCATCTGGCAATATATCGATAGAATCAATATCCCATTAATAAATCATCACCGCACTGCCAAAAAGTTTACAACCTCGTAAAATTGCTCATCTTTCGCAACAACGCCGTTGGAAGTTTAGAGCACAGCATGGACTGATATGACATCAGATAAGATGCATAATTTTGTATATATACGTCGCGGAAGCAGTCTTTCACAACTTATTAATTTTCTCTTTGAATACACAGAACACGCCGCATTGGGAAAACGCGAAAATTTTCGTACGATTTTAAAGATTGCACGATTGATGCTTGATGGCTACAACAAATAAAAATAAAAATGCATCAAAGACGAAAGTAAGAATCAACTTATTACTAGTTATTAGTAAGTTTTAGCAGATGTGACGTATACGCTAACGTATAACGTAATGTAACATGTATGATATAGTTCTGAGCTAGCGCATTGGATTTGCTGTAGCGCATCGAATGTGCGCAAGCTCAGAACTGCAGTCATACGTTATGTTAGCGTTACGTTGCAGCTGCTAAAGTAAGTTAGAGATTGCCATAAAATATAATAAGTTACTGTATGTTAATAACCTTACTTCCTATTACCCCTTATAGTACTTTCCTAGGGAAGATACATAATTTAGAATTTACAAATTTTATTGCACAAAACAATATCCATTAAAAAAACGAAATATACAATAAGTTACCTATTACACCTAGCTTACTGTATCACATCGATTAGCAGTTTGTCACCGATTAGTGAAATGTTTTAACTTTCTCCCTGCTAAACTCACATGATATGATGGTGAAATCTCGAGAAATAAACAAGTTCTGAAGCGAAAAAGTGACAATTTACTCTTTAAAATATTTGAAATAATTCTTATATAAAAAATAATTGCTATGTAGCAGTGTTATACAGTTTGTATACACTCGTCCTCCGAAAAGCTATCATGCATCGTCAGCATCTGTTACACTCCCACACTTACAGGTAATAATACAGAGAATTCCGAATTGATGTGCTCAAATAATTCGGATTCGACGTCTTATTTAAAAAACAGTCTTATTTTATACCGTGACTTTGAAACTAACGATAATAATTTGGCAGTGAGCACGAAATAATTATATACATTTTATACTACAGTACTACAAAAAAAAAACAATATTTAACTTGCAAAGAGAATGAAATAAAATAAAAGAATCGAAATTTTTCGATCGAGAGATTCGAAATCCTCCGGTGTAAATCCGATCCGTATTATGGCCAGATACGGTGTAAAATTCTTCCGCCAAGTCAGCATCAAAGAAATGTAATGGACGATATCGTGGTCACTTATCTACAACTTTGTTCTCTCTTTACACGAATTCCGCGTAACAAGTATAACGACGACGGTCCCAACCGATATAGATTCAACACATCCTATAACACCTTTTTTATTTGCTACGGGATCAAGAATAATCTTCGCATTTTACGTGCAATTTAAAACATGGTTGCCAGTAGAGACCAACATACGTCTTTTTTTTTTCAGGGAAGGTTTTACGCGGAGTTAAAGTGATGTAGGAGAATAAGTCGGCAATTGTAAATACTTGTGCCGTGAGCAAATATTCCTTCTACTTGGTAAAATCTTTTTTCTTCTTTTGTATAATGCAAGCATGAACTTGGCGCCTTTTCCTCAGTTCCTATAGGCGATTTAAAGTAAGACACCGACCTAATAGCATGTTAAAATTCATTATAAATACCGGATACTTGATGTTTTAAAACAAATTACAGCGTTATCTATGCGTTGTTTCTTTACAGAGACAATGAAGAATGTGAATTTAAACATGGTGTGACGTCATTTTCTCTCTCTGGGCCCGGAAACGGAAATTGGTTGCCAGATGGGTAGTTTAATGGCTGATTATAATATATTATTA
>JAQFYH010000702.1:0-11441 GCA_034694405.1 Scolopendrellopsis subnuda
AATGTTCTAAAATGTATTTTAAATATGATTTTGGGTTTTAAAGCCAATTTAATTATTTTAAAATATCGCAAATTCAACCTGAGTCGCCGATTTTCGTTTTTACGTTTTGGTTACCAGATAGATGTCAATGAATTTCTTGTGAAACCTTGTGACCAGACTATGAAAACTTTCACAGCAAGAAAACGCAGCTATTATGTCAGGCAAATTGGATACAACGAATCATTTGAATATCGTGATATTAACTCTGATGGGTGTAATGCAAGAGTTCTTTCCGATAACCCGTCGCATTGAGATGCATTAGACACCTACATTCTAAGACTGTTGGCATCCGTACCTACGTATGAATGTAATAAACCACATATATCCACTTATTTACTATATAATATTTCACTTAGAATAATAATACGCGACTCCTTGGGCTGTCTTTACTCTATGCCGATGTACAAGAGAGTTGCCCGCATACACAGAGTACCCGTATATATATCAAACTTATCAATGCATACAACGTATCTCTCTTTCTCTCTCTCCTATGTTTATAGGTACAACACGGCACAATGTACATATTTTATCATACAGCTTTCGTACATAACTCAACGTCAAAAATGCAACTCCGAAAGATCACTGTGTACATTTATCGACAAATCGAGGTTCGGCAGAACAATCCGATGCGATTCAACATCGATATCAATGCAGTTAATAGTTATGCAGCAGCTTACACAATATACTGGGTACATGAATATTATCTTCATGAATCTCTGGTAAATATGACTGAAGAACTGAAATAATTCATCTCCTGTGTTGTTTTTTGCTAAGGGACTTGAAATATTGTTTTCTTTTATTACATAGCATGCTTTTGTGCACTGCGTTTATGGTTTGAATAAAATAAATAAACAGCGGGATACGAACATTAAAAGAAATTAATAATTTAACAATGAATAATGAATTTTAAGTAATGTGTCAGAATTTTATTCTATTTTGTTTATTATTCTTCGATTTTCCGGAAATTGAATATGATAATTTTGGCAAAGGGAAGAGAAAGATAAACTAAAATCACAATATAAGGTTTTCTGTAAATACTGTGGAAATTGACGTTGATGCGCGAAATAAAAAGCTTCGAATTGGAAGGATCGAAACACAACGATGCAATATTTCGAACTTTGTCATTTTACGAACAATCAATAATAATTTGGACATTCAAAGAGAGGAGAGAATTACATACCGCCGACCTTTCCTACGACCCTGTTCTTCTCCGAATATTTTTATGACCGAATTTTTTCCTTTATTATTTTCCCGAATATTGCATTCTTTACATATCAGCTCATGTCAAAATAAAGAGAACGTCCAAATCACGTGACGGAAGTTTCGATGCTCCCATCGCTATTATGCATTTGCTCTAGGGTCCAACGTTATTACAATACGGAATCAGTTCATTTGCGAAAAGAACAGGTTTAGCACTATCCATAATAAACTCCTATAAAATTTACTTTCTCGGAAAAATTAACGTCTTATTGTTTCTACGAGGGGATCCACATAATATTTGAAAAGAGGAATGAGGTGCAGCTTATTTTCCTTCTTGAATGTAATAGGATTGAGTCTTCTACACACGATAATCGGCCAATTTCGGAAACCTATACAAACCTCTGGCTACTTATTATTAGACTTCTAGAAATTCCTGTATCTAAAATGTAAACTGTATAAACGGTCACGACCCCTTTTAGTAATAATAAAGCAAACAGAACGCTTTCTTTATGTGCTATAGTGCAGTACAGAAACCGCGTTTTTCTAACAAGGAAACTCTAGTCTAGTCAATGGAATTTTTATTCAAAATCTCCTGGATACTTAATCCATCACAAAACAGATCGAATTTATTATAAATCCCAAGCACGTAATTCCAATATAAAAAAAACCCTAGACTCCTAACACCGGACATTGATGTTGTCGCAGGACAGGACAAGAGTAAATGAATGCCTCTCGATGTTGTTAGAAACTCGAGCTCATTACTTTCTCCTTGGAAACCTAACAACAGTAACGAGTGGAGAAGTGTGGGGGTGGGAACACATCTATTGACTTTCAGGAGGTAATTTTTTTCTTTCTTCCGCGTCGACAATCATCCATTTATGCCGTTATTTCTTGCTTCCAATAATGGTGTTGGAGATCTTAAAGGGTCTGAGAAGATGTTCTTGCTAATTAATAATATTATATACCCCCCAGGACGCAGTGATTAAGTACAGTGTGCCACCCGCTGAGCGCAGATAGCATTTCTTATTATACACTTATTATTTTGGTTTAACTAACGCAGTAACGCCACAATTGAATTCGTCTACAATAATAAATAAACCAATAAAACCATGTTATACTCGTACAAATGAATAATTAATATTCAATATAAGTACTTGTAATTGTAAATTGTAAATTCGCGCCCTTTTGACACGAGTTCGTGTATATACTGGTCATTATGAAATCAGTTGGAGTTAATTGGTTGACACTTTTTACATGTTGGCGCTGTAGTGTATAGGTACATCTGAATGTAGGTACATGTACCTGAATTACCTCTGTACGTATAAATCTTCATTTCGTAACTAACTTAACTTACTTTATCTAATTTTTAATATAATTTCTCATTTCTTGTTTTCATTTCCCTTATATACAATAATTTATGGTACCTCTGTATTCTGTAATACACTTCATTTCGTATTTCAATATACGGGTAACGGGAGAGAATCGTGCGTAGCAATTTGAAAAAACCTGCTATAGAGAAAGTAAAACAATGGGACATGTATTTTCAGACACCAACTTATATAAAATTTAATCAACAAATGCGTCCTGAACACTGTAATTGAACAGATTACAAAGTATTTCGGTCTTTTCGAAATTTTAGTATTTTCCAGTCTACGATAAAGCATCTTTCGCAATCGTATAGATTCATCAAAGGTCAAGCAAGCTTGTTGGTTGAATACGTAAAGCATCTTTCTTTTGTTGGATCTGTTCCAAATCAATACTGTAGTTAAACTTAGAGTCACAATCTATATAACTCCTTTCTGCGTTGAATGCGATTAAACACCGTTTTTGCTGCCACACAACAACTATCGTCAACAAAACTTTATATCTATTTTAAATTTTACCGGTATTTATTTTATATAATCGAATTTCGGTTTAGATTTTTCAGCTAAACAAAATACAGTAGGCAGCTTTGTGTGGTGGTTTGGAGATACTGCCTTATAACGTGAAAAACCAGAGATGCTTTTTTTTTCGTTGATTGGTTGTATGTGTTATTTGTAAATTCATATGTCAGGTTAGATATGTCAGGTTAGGTAGTGGCAGAAAGTCGCATATCCTCATATATATACCTGAGGAAGACAATGTAAATGAACGTACGTAAATGTCTGATGCTTTCTGCCACGGAATGAGACAATCATACCATTTGAGCTTTGTTTAGGATGTAAAACTGACTAAGCATTATCGCTGAGATATAACCGGACGGAATATTACGAGTAGCAGAAATAGAAAACATTATTATTTTATGAAATTTTGGATTATTGCGTATAATTTATTTATAAAGTTAATTAACGACGTTATACAATATTCCAAAAGTGGCCTTAACTTTATTAAATTTATCCGTGTAATACACTCTGATGTAATTTCATAGTTTCATGTTTTAGAACAAATTGGCAAAAGAACAAAATGGTTCCTTTGGGGGATGAAAACATGATAAAAATGTACAGTATTGTTCATTAGGCAACAGAATGCACGAATAGGTTTGATTATAAACAAACATCATAACTAATAAGCAAATAGACTATTTTTATCTGAGTTGTGAGCGTTTATTCATAAGGGAAACACGCGACAGCAGCTGCTGACAATGTAACTAAAGCCCATGGAATGAATACAAAACAGCAAAGAAAACAAATAACGGCAGAGAATACAAATTACTGCTCAATTCCTCCCGTATAATAAACTCCACGGAATAGCGCTGCGCTGATTTTAAATACACAATCAGGGTTCATATATAATAGTGTGTAAAACCATCGGATTTAAACAATAATTATTATAAAAAAGGAGTCAGCAAATGGAGCAAAAGAATAAACTCTATTCAAAGATTCGGATAAAATAAGTTATTCTTTTTTGTAAATGTTATGGCAATCTTTTGGACCAAGCCGACACTGCCGCGTGCTTTTGTTATATTTTGATTATGGGTGCATATACAAATGGACCCAAAGGACCCAAGCGTTCCCTTTCTCTGATTGGTCAGTTATTGTCACCTGACGATATTTAAATATCGCTGTCACCGGTTTACAGCTGTGGGACCGAAGGTTTTCTTCGGATTTGCTGAAAAACCGCACGCGTAGAAAGAAAAGGGAGGAGTCGGCTCGACCCGAACGATCCGAAATGCGACTGGTGTCGTTGGGAGCGAGACCCAGGTGACCCCGACGACGTCACTTCCGTCCAAAAGTATGTATAAATATCATCAGGTGACTACAGCTGACCAATGGGAGAAAGGGAGCGTTCAGGTCGTTTGGGTCGCACTCGAGGGGTTGATCGAGCACGCGCAGCGTTCGTCTTTTCATTGTACGCCGGCGCTGTAATAATCCGTGGGATAAAATTCTACTTGATCACGGTTAAGTGGGAACCTGATTCTACTCTATTGTATCTATAAATTTAAAACATCTTCAAATCACACAAAAAATTAATGCCAAAACCATGTAAATGAAGTAAGTTTATTTGGAAATCGTTTTTAAATCAATACGGAGTATTATATTATTTATTATCGAATTTGTCCTTTAATTAAATAGAAATTTGTCCCTAAAATCTTTTAAGAAGAACCAAAGTCATCTGTACTGTTCGCAGAATTTCGACAAATTTGTCTTTAACGATGACTTCTAAAACTTCGTACAGAGTACTAACCTAATATTGGGCTGGATTATGTCGTTCGAAAGTAGTAAATCTAGTAAAGAATTCACGACCATCGTCATTTCCACGTCCCCGAGAATGGAGTCGATGGAGACCAGGGTGTGAATCCCGTGAAGACCGCGGGCCCGCAAGTCGTCGACTGAATCGGCCATCGCGCTCAGGTAAAGATTAAGTAGACTTTCCCTCATCTTCCACAGTGGACTGGACCCTTTAAAAAAACATATTTCGTCAATAGTTTTTTACGTCATCAACTTTTTTTTAACATAATTTACATAATTATATAATTGACTACAGTAATTGATGTGCAACTGGAACAAGACGAAGAACGAAACTCTGCCATTAATAACTAGAAGCTTGAAAAACAGTGAAGTTGTACCTGGTTCTTCTGGCGAATACATGGAATGCGTTCTGATGATGCTGCTTAGAATGTGCAAAGTCGTCGAACGTTGCGCCACCTGTTTAAAACGAGAACGTGCATATTGTTGTTTGAAGTGACACGAATCGAGATAAAGACAACTGGAGCGTTCTGTAACAACCACGTCTAGACGAACATCTTTTACAAATCCACTCGTCAGTTGCAACGACTACGTGTACAGAACGTTGTCGAATAAGAAATCTGGCGATCAGTTTCGAAAATTAAACCGAAAACAGACCTGAACATGAACGGCAGTCTGCTGCATCAAGATCGGAACTGCAAAATCGATGACGCTGCAACAGGCGAGGTAGGAAGATATCGCCACCGCCTCCAGCAGTTTGGCGCAAGGAACTATCAGCTGTCGTTCCGGCTGCGAAAGTGGATGTTGGCATTCTAGTAAAACGATCAAAAGACAAACGTTATTCACTCGGAGAAAAACGGAAGATGGAGCAAATTTGGAACAACACCACACTGCTCATATCCATTGATTGATTTTTACCTTTGTACATCATATCCAGGAACTGGGTTAAAATGGACTTTGAACCACTCTGGAAACAGAAATTTCAATCATTATTTTCGATTATCGCTACAGTCGGCTTTCACGTTTAATTTTAATAAAGAAATAATGGAAGTACCTGCGTAATCGATTTTGCAAAATTACTGGCGACGGCTCGCAGCGCATAAAGGGCTCTTTCCTCGATTTCGTCGCTGCTCTTCAGGATAACCTATAAAGCAAATAACAACAGCACGGACAATGATTGTTGAATAAAACATAATGATTTTAATGTATATAGCCTAGATGTGAATATTTTTAATTGTATAAATGTGAAAAAAATTGGATGGTGACTTGACACCTAAACGTGTAAATACATAATTATTTTGGGAATTTTCGACATACACAGTTACACTAGCAAGTAGTAACGCTAACGCTGAAGTGGTGATTCTTTTAGTTTTATCGTAACACGATGTATGTTACCTCTTTCCTAATGCATTTCCAGATTTCGGAAGAAAATGGTTGAATATCATTTGGTCCATACACCTCGCAGCAAGCACACTGAAAATAATAATAAAAAAAAAGAATTGGCGATTTAGCCTACACATACGCTTCGCAAAATTCGATGTGGTTCTGTGTACTACTCACCAGTAAGTCGAAACTATCGGCTTTGGCTCTAGCGAAATCCGAATCTAATTTTTCGGAAATGAGAGGCAGGACGAAAGGTGCAAATTTACTTGTGCAACTGAGACATGACTGCAAACCACCCTTTAAGTCTTCTCGGGTGATTTTATGCGCGTCGTTGGGAGGCTGAAAAAAAAAAGATGATTAAAGTTCGCGTACTGGCGACTGTCTCGGATATGCGCAATTTGAGTACGCATGCCAGTAGTATGCGCATTATGCGGGGCGAGCTTCACGTCACGCTACTGCACAGAGACTATATTCAATTTTGCATTCGCAGCACTATTTTTACATGATGTTTCACAAAATTCTGTCTGCTAGTCTGCAAGGGGTATTACTATTAACTAATGGGTGGAACCATGGGTTAATTTGTGAAAAAGAACCTTGATAGCGGCACAAAATGTAATCATACTTCTCGTATGCATACAAAAGACAAGATGGCGAACTAGAGACTGCTTAAAATAATATATCAATGAAAAGAAGAAGAGAGTTTCTTACCGGCGAAAAGTCGATGGGAAAATAACAGCCCAAAATTTCAAAAAAATCTTCGGCCAAGACATCTGAAAAGAAAAAAGTGAAGCTTTATAAAAATAAACTCTTTTTTGGCAATCAAAACTCGGAAGGCCGGAACCAAATTTTTGTGCGCACTTGACACTGTCTAAAAATCGAGGAGGAAGGAAAACAAAATAAATCGAGCGGATACCTACCAATGTCGAAGCTCGCAATGATTCGAGGAATCACGCCGAAAACGAGCATCAGATTCCTCGGATCTTTTTCTCCTCCCGCTGCGTCTATAAATCCTAGTAAAAACTTGCTCTGCATTTCAACAACGCCTGAAACGAGGGAAAATAATTTTTGTTTTTAAAATACCAGTGACTTTGGGTTGGACGATGATTATTCAAAAATCTGCTAGTCAGTAACTTACTTTCCAAATGTCTGTCTAGCAACGCGTTAATAATGTTGTAGACGTGATTTCGTTCGTGCTGAGGGTGAGCCTGATTTTGGACGCTCGAAAAAATGGAAGAGACGATCTTGACGGCATTCTCAGCTGTCGCACTAACAGCCTGGAATCGTGCGAATGTTTTGAATCCTTTAATAATTTTATCATAAAATATATTTACATTATTTTGTAAGTATACTAACCAAACATTCGATTCCTTCCAGCGCATATGGAATAACGACCACATTATCCTGCAGTCTGTCACAGAAGAAATCAATCAGGAAGCTGGCTGCAATAAATATTGAGAAATAATATTTAAATAAAGAATGGATTTTTTTTCTTACACATGTTAGTTATTACAATGATGGTTTTAATAATTCAATGAACTCCAACTCTCACCTTCTTGGGCATTCAAACAGTTGGGTGAAAGAGCTTTTAAGACATCCACCAAAATTTTCATTCCATCTGCCCTTTGCATGCAGTCTGGGTTGGTAAGCCATGACCTGAAAACAGTTTTTTTATTATCCCACAGAAATAGATGTTATTTCACCTGATGTCTTTTTTGTTAATTTTTTAAACTATAATTTTATTAAATTATACATTTTATTTTAATAGAGTATGTAGTGATGTGTAGGCTACTTAACTGAAGCTTAGATAGTGAGAAATGCAAACGATTCGAAATGAAGATCTATTTTTCAAAGCATGTTTGTGAGATATGAAAAGTAGTACCAGCAACTACTCTGTATAGGCTAGTACAAATTCGTACCAGTAGGTTGCAGTGTTTGATGAAAGAGTAGTGCAAAATGCATTCCCATTTGAGCCCTTTCATTGTAGGCCTAGGCTAGTTGAAAGTTAATAATTAAAAATTAAATTCCAAGATAAACAAGAAAATCCTCAAACTGACCCCCCACCCCCCCCCCCCCAAATAAATAAATAAATACGCTATGATTTCTTTACCACTGGAAATGTTATAAGCAAAAAAATTTGATTCACGGATTTGGCAGGAAGCCCTGCAAAGCCTCTTGACTGCCCTGTCTGGTTCTAAGAAAAGTGTTGTTTTAGGCTTGTTGCATGTATTCTGCACTTACTCTAGATGTACTATAAACTCGTGAAGTTTAAGCTGCTTTTCTTCTATTCCTGCAAAATTAAATAATTTAAAGAATGGTTAGAGTGCATTATTTTGGTAGAATACGAGTTTAGCTGAAAAGCGCAAAATTACTGCTTTTAATTTAAGTGAAAAAATTGGTTTTTTAGCCTGTACTGTACTGTGCATAATCAAGGAATTAGAATATTTTGTGAAAGGTCAGGTTTATTGAATTCCTAGGAGGCGGATCCTCGTAGACCCAACGGTGTCAGAAATTGTTCTGCTCCGCGCTTTTCAGCTAAACTCGTATTCTACCATTATTTTTGTCTATTTTACTAGACTTGTGTGTGTAACAGACACAAAAAATGACAGATTGAAGAGCAGATAGGCAGTCTCATTATGAGGCTCTCATACAGATGTAGCAGTAGCCCGTAGGCCTAGTATAGACCTTATCCATATCCGGGCATTTCACGGCCTAGGGGAAACGGGGGTGAAAACAACAGGTAAATGCCAATCAGCTGATTTCCTCGTCTTGTTTTGTTTTCACCCGTGTTATCAACTCAGATCAGCTGCGCATCGAGGTCGTGACGTTTACGTGGATAACGCCTTTAGAGTATGAAACCCAAACTATGGTGGCACTACTAGGCCTAGGCTTAGATAATGGTACCACCCAAACTGCTATAAATTTGTCGTTGTACTCGAGTCTCGAAGTCCAGAACCAGAAAACAAACACCACGATACGTGACTCATCTGATCATCTGTCGATTTAGGCATTTAGCGCGTTGAACGTTGATACGGTAGGCCTAGCGTATTAAAAACTAAAAACCGAAAATTTCATTTTCAACCACTTGCTACAACTAGCCTACACATTTGTAATACAATCTGCCTTCATATACAGTTGTCACGCTAATTTATTAAAATTAAACATATTATTTAGCATATTTACCTTTAACGATACCGCCTTTTGCTTCATTTACTGAATAATTATCACTTTTATTTAAGTATGCGAGCACATGCTCATTCCAGATGGAGGCTGCCATTTTCTACAATTTTGTGTATTTGGCTGCAATAAAAGTCATATGTATTTTATTTACCTTAAGGTTTATCTTAAGCTGTTTATCATTTTCCTTGCGTAAAAAATATTTGTTTGCATAGTTAACATATTTTGCAATTTTTACATTCAACAATTAAAAAAAATAACTTATTAACTCGAGTTTTTAATACATTTGGCACCGGTTCCAGTGTTCCACCAGTTCAGTGACCAGTCCACTCCACCTTCGGAAGCAGTGCCACGAATCGTGAATGTTATCTCAATCTTTGTGTACTTTCGAAGATGAATTTTCCGAATTTTAATGAATTAAATTTAGCGATGTTTTGAGGTGAGAAGAGAAAGGAATGGTCGAAGATAATGACGCTTTAGTTTTTAATTTCGAAACGTTTAGAGTTGAAGTTGTAGAACTGAATGTAGTGGTAGGCCTATGGCCTGCTGGTCATGTGTGCCAAAATATTCTGGGTTAGTAAACGAAAAAAATTAAGAAAATGGGGGCGTGCATGGGATCCCACAGACGAAGAGACAGGACTGGAAGTGGCATTGAAGGCTCCGATGGATCCAACAACCACGCAGGTAGCTAACAGCGTACATTACATAGAAGTTTGCATTCCCATAGACTGTGTACACAATCTTGATCATGTGAGGTCTTTGACCCCACTTCATACAGCTACCACTGTATCAATAATAGGATTTTATGTTTATTATGGCTATAAGGCTGTACCTTTGATCATGAGAACATGATGTTTGATATGGTTACACAGTTTTATTTACTATTTGGCTCCTCTAAAATATCGAGCAAGTTGGATACAGATGGTAACAAAGGCAATTCACACCCAAATGAAACATGCCTAGCCAGACTTATGTGTGTTCTTCTACACAGAGATATCGTAGTAAAGAAAGATAAAACAACAGGACAGTTAGTCCTTTCTAATTTACATAGCCTGGAATTCATTTATCCAGGAGGAAATGGGAGCGGGCATTCCTGCCTGTAAGGACCTCGGCTCTCGCAACATTCTTGTGATCACAATTTCCTTTGTGGACTATGCAAGTAACCGACATATGCATTTCTCTGCAGGCTCAGCACTGCTCCAATAGGGACGAAACTCCTGCAATTTGCATCAGCACTCTGGAAGAAAGTCATTGATTGTTTAATTTTTTTTTTCAGTGATTGTTGGCAAGAATCAGCCCTTGAAGCACGAAAGGTTGAAATGGAAATCCGAGGTTCCTTTGACAGACGGGCAACTCCGAAGCAAGAGAGATGAATTTTGGGACACGGCTCCTGCATTTGAAGGCAGGAAAGAGATATGGGATGCCTTGAGAGCAGCTGCTCATGCAGCTGAAAACCAGGATTACACCTTAGCCCAAGCTATAATTGATGGTGCCAATATTTCACTACCAAATGGTATATAATTTTATAAATTGTTAGACCACCCTATTTTACATCTTTTTTACATTTGGTTAGGCTGAGCCTACACATTGCATGCGGATGAAATGAAATGTAGGCTTGTTGCGCGAGGGAAAGATAAAACTTTGTTCTTGGTGGCAAGTGCAAAATGGAGAGGATCACGCAAGACAAGACTTTTGTCTTTCTTAGAGCGGCAATGTGGATCTCTCAGTAAATGACTGATGCATGGCACAAAAAGAATACCACAGTGTATAGGACTTTAGAAAGTGGCAGCATTTATAATATAAATAATTAGTAATATTTTTCAGAAAATTATGACAAGTTTAACATGTTGTGTCATTTGGACTCGTTTAACGCGGATTAAAACCCGGCCAACTCCACTAGGGTACAGTTATGTGGGCTCTAACTGTCCGCTAAGGTGCACTACCCCTTCCCACCACCCTCCCATCGGGTTGTTAGAACCT
>JAQFYH010000703.1:0-11437 GCA_034694405.1 Scolopendrellopsis subnuda
GTCACACGTTGCGTTTGAAGTTTACAAGTGTAAAATCTGAAACAGTCTATTACTACTGAAAATCCAACGTGTACAGGCTCAGAACGTGTAGTAAAACGTTACGTTTACCATTATGTTGCATTTCCTAAAACTCGCTGCTAACTCTATATTGAGAGGACCCTAATTGTGCTAGCAGTAACTGTAGCAAGCTCATAATCGAAGTTGCAAATATTCCCTATCCTGATTCCTAATCAATAAAACTCAACGTTGCTGCACACAGGTTGAACAATATTTTTAGCATCAGGATCTGTTGAATCTTTTATTTCTGCGTGAAATTTATGTTACGAAGAATATAATTCTGACTTGATAATTGTCGTCCATAAATTTACGACTTAACTTTTAACAATACAAAAAATATCCCGTTTTTAAATTAATGAGTTTCAGGACATCGTCACGAAAGAAACAGAAAAATTCCTATCATTTTAATGGCTGTTACGACTAATTTATTACAAATTATAATTAATTTTAATTAATAGATCACGCAGAAGCAGCGGCATCAAAACGTAACAACTCAGTCATTATTATCTCTTAAAGTCAAGTGACATCAGCTGCGCTACAAATTCGTAATTATTTCGTCTCTCTCTAAAAAAAAACCACCTCCTGGTTTTTTTTTTCGTTCGTTCGTATTAAATTAATAACTCTCATTTGTCAAAACCGTCTTTTATTTCCATTCTTTTTATTCTCGTTTCTCGACAAAAGAAACACGCGATGGCGGCGGCGGCGCAACAACGCGCGAGATCGTATAAAACAAACTATTAAACGCTGCGTTGGCACAAACTATATAGATTGAGAAGCTTAACTTTTTAATTGACACAAGCACCGGGTCAGGATCTCTAAAGAGCATTAATTAATTACACTAAAACGACAATAAACTTTTTTTTTAAATGCCGCAAAAAAAAAACCCGATTAGGTTGTAGTAGCGCGAACAAGCACGTTTAAAGTCAGACGCGCGCAACTTAAGAGGGGTAATTAGTAATCATTATTTAGTGTGTTTCAAAAGTCAGTTTACATTATCTAGATAGCAATTTAGTTAAAAAATGCACCACAACTCACAAGCACTCGCGGATATATCAGAAAGTAATAGCGCAATCACAACTGCGAAATCTTTTCTGATGACTCCTTTATTGCAATACTACATGGGGTTTTTAAAACCTTGGTTTTACGTGAATTGTTTTCTTAAAAACCGGGAAAATGGTGTAGTGTCACAGTCAGAGGGCTACTGTGTATCACGGCAGTTAAACGTTAATATTAAAATGATGCCATGGCATAACCTATACAGGAATGTTACAGATATTTCACAATATTATTAATGCTGTAGCCTAAAATAAGTTATCTAATGTTTTATTTTATTCCAAGCTGGTTTTTTTTTCTTATTGCGCAAATGAACAATGCATCACCCTATAGGTAATTTACGAATATATATATACAACTAACTTAGGCCTATGGTTGTATACGATGTCTATGGCTGAAAATATTCGTCGTTTAAATTTTTAAATTTGGCTTAATCGTTACAGGTCATGTGAATTATGCGCATGCGCAAACAAGCTTTTATACGACACTAATATTATATATAGACGGTAATATATCGCCATCTCATTAATCGACCATGTTATACCCGTGTCGTGTCGCCCCACATATAAGACACTCACGTAATACAACCAGTATATAAATATTGTTGGGACAATTTTATAGACTAACGCAGAAATCCCCAACATGCAACAACCCACCCCCCTCTCAGGACCGAAAGCATTGCGTGTCACCCGCGTATAATCACTGCACAGCTTGTCTGTTCTCATTGCAGACGCACATTATAATACCTGTGTGTGTTGCCCAATGTGGATTGTTTACATGCAGACCTGCTCAATTTTATACGACACAGCGTCACAGCCTGATGAGTGCCCCAGCATGGAAACACTTACATTTGGAGGGAGAGGGAGGTCACACATCGATTTCCGAAGTCCAATATCAGGGTTCAAAACCGTAACAAGTGATCGCAACAGTGTGGCACCATCGTGGAAATATGAAACTCCATTGCCTAATTTACGTCATAATTACGATAGCGAAGAGGAATGTTTATGTTTATTAGATCCCCATGTATCACATCCATATTTTTTAAATTGATTCTTATAGATTATGCGAAAGGATAGTTGAAGTAAATTCAATTCTGCCACTGGAAACTTTTTATCAATCCGGAATCAGGTTTGGCATATTTTAATACAAAACGAATTTCAGGGGTCTGCAAAGTCCAACTCTAAGTGCTAGTAATATTCTTTCTAACTACTAAGAAGTTTCTTTATACTTTACTATAAATTCATAATTTAACTTATAAATAACGAAAAATATGTGCGTCTTAATTTATATATATTTTCTACGTCGTCGTATATCACCTTTCTAATCATTAAGCCAATGACTGACTCTATAGCCCAGCCCACAGTCTTTGGCTTTTGAAAAATAATGTTACGATTTTGTGCAAATAATAGGTTGAAACGGACTGCACCTTCAATTTGCGACATGCGACGAAACTGGTTTAAAAAAAACTCGGTATAGAGAAGGGAAAAAAAAAGTGGGGTGAGCTGCAATGTTATAGGATATTATCAAGCTTCCGGTTTTCTCGGGCAGACAATCGATAAAAAGCTACATTGAGACCCCAGCACCTGTTGAACGCTATAGCCTTGTGACGTCATAGTGGTCTTTTTATACTCGTCTGAAGGAAATCCCCTTGGGGACTTTCCTTTCAGTTACTCGGCAATGGCCGTATAGACGATATAAGTTTATTACAGCAGTTTATCATTGTTGCTTAAACAACACGAATTAGATAATTAGTTTATACACAGAGACGCTGAACAAGCCAAATAGATCCTAAATATTCTGATAAAGTTTTTCAGATCGGATAAAAGGCAAACATTTTTTATGGAATCAGAATATGCCGTTTCTGCAATGATTATATCAGATTAATTTCCACTGGCAATATTGAGAGTCGAATGTGATTCTTAGTGAACACCGTTTGTTGATGGAAGGTTTATACAGGGTGTCCCACGAAAAAGAGGTAAAAGTGTTTCGTTTCGTTTAAGGTAGTTGATCCGTCATTTATGACACGCTATGGGAAAATTTCAAAGTAATGCCATAACTCTGAAACTTTTTTTATAAAAAGATAAGATATCAAATAGTATGAAATCGAAAAAAAAAAATTATGTCACCTAGCTAAATTTCGAGAAAAAAATTTGGAAAGTTGAGGTCGTGCAATAGAGTCTCAAACTTTCCGAATTTTTTTCTCGAATTTTATAGCTAGGTGACATAGTTATTTTTTCGATTTCATATCTATTTGATATCTTATCTTTGCATAAAAAAAAAGAGTTATGGCATTACTTTGAAATTTTCCCATAGCGTGTCATAAATGACGGATCAACTCCCTTAAGAACAGTACTTTTCATCTACTTCATGTTACAAAATATGGAGCTAAACCGTATTTGAATTCGCCATTATTCAGCATGGTGTTGCGTGTTATCCATTCATCAATTCCAGAACTTATGTTTGCTGATGACGTACGCGAAGCAGCTTCTCCCTCCTAAGTTTGAAAAAAAAATCGAATTTAATCAGCTTTAGATACAATAGCCTGTTTCCTGATATGAGGCGACTTGTAATTAAATTTTAATTGCAGCCGCGCCGAAGGAAAAGGAATCACAATTAACCGGCGTCTGTTTCAGTTCCCCGCGCGTGTTGATGAAACAGTATCATCCTCCCTCTTTCCCCCCTCCCGAAATCTTCATTTGCGCATCTAATAACATTTTAAATTGTGATCGATAATTTCGTCTAAATAACATTAAAAAATTTAAAATGAGAAAAGATCCCATAAAAAGAACAGAAATTACCAAATTTAAACCTTAGCTGCCGGGAGGGTTAGGGGAAAAAAACGAGGGTACTTGGTAAGGAACAATTTAATTAAAATTACGACATTGCATTTTAATCGGAATTAAGTTTTTTCTCTCTCTCTTTCTCTTAATCATCAATAAAAATAAAACTGAACCAAAAGATCTCTCTACGACTCAACGTATATACTCGAAATATACAAAACGCACGTTGACTGAAAATCTGTACATTTTACGTGCATGATTGTACTTTGTATTTTCATGGGTCTATAGTTTCTACACCGACTTCTCCTCATACAAGTACAGGACTGGTGCACCAGTACTTGGTGACTTGGTGAGTGAGGACATAGATTTTCCTACGATTTACTTTTACCGTGAGTTTTCCCTGTTTTTACTTAATTTCCTGGTACAACGTAACTTTTCAAAGGATACAATCACACAGGTACAGAATGCAAATGATGAAAACAGCCACCCAAACGTAACTAAGCCAGGGAGAGAAGGGACTGGTGGAACATAAGCGGCGGTGGTTTGGAAAAAAGATTTACGAATATCACTCGTCTAGACGAGTGATCAGCTGATTATAGGAAAAGTTGGCGGACGTGAAGCAGTCTCTCCAACAGTCAAGGTACGTCACTTCGGGCGAGAGGACAGGTTAAGTCAGTCGTCAATAAATTGTAGCGGGGACCATATTTGCTCGAAGACAATAGAACTGCAAACAAATAGGATATTCGGTTTCCGTGGGCAACCATTCAAGAGAAGAAACTTTTCAAAAGTAAATTTGTTTCTCTCTCTCTCTTCGTGAGATTGTCCCGACTCCTTTTTTTTAAGACCTGAGAGCGTGGAATATTATCCCATATTGTTGAAACACACGACTTGTTTCTTTTTTTTTTCTAACAACGTGTTTGATTATCACACCGCTTGGTTGCTCATTGCGACAATAAATTACCTAGCAACATTATAATATGTGCAGAGAGAGAGAGAGAGGCATAATGTATATATTCCAATTATTATTTATGCTGCTTATGACCCTCCTGATGTGAACGAAGACAAACTTCTTGATATCCAGAGTTCCTGGATTCATTTGTCCATTCTCAGTATTCATGGACGTTTAACACTAAGCAGTGAAAAACCCCAGCACTAATTTGCTGCAATGGTGGGTCTGCGCTCATGTGAAACCTCGTCTTCTCTTTCCCGTAAAGAAACACCTCCACAAAGATGCTATAACAATTATGAAAACAACTGAAAATTGCTACTTGTATATAATATAATATAAAACTTCTCATCTGTACTTTTCAGATTAAAAAAAAAAGTTAAAAAAAAAAACACATTATGCTTTGTCGCCTACTCGCCTTATAAGTTATGTGATGATAAAAATGATGAGAACATTGCTTTATGAACAAATTTTACTTAATTTATAAGCCAATGTGGGATATTGTTGCAGATTAATACGTCAATTCCTTCAAGTTTCAGCCTTGCGATCATATTGGTTAGCTATGTTTTTCATATAGGCGCTATTCTACAGAGTATTTATTTTTGCTAATGGTGTTAGTGATTAACTGATTATTACATAGCGGGTAATTTAGGGAAATTTGGGTTTTTTTAATTTCTTTATACCATATTTTGTCGTTTCTGTGTTGCAGATTAATCGAACTACAAAGATTGGCCACTGTCCTCAAGAGGAAAATATATTTTTTTCCCAAAGGAGTATACCACTGGAACAGTTTTAGACTGAAAACAAGTCGTCGCCTGAATATGAAGGAATTTCTTCCAGCAAAGAAGACCAATAACGATTTGAATCCAAACTGAACAGATTCTAATGTTTTTTTTTTTTTAAATCGGAATACTCGGCTAAATTTTAATCCAGAGTCTAGGGCTTCTAATACAGAAGAATGAAAATTAGTGAAAGTATACAATGAAAACCTGTATGATATAATTTCTCTAACTATCCCCCCACGAATAAAGAAGAAAAGCACAATGTCGTGGGGAAAGAAAAAACCATCGGCGGACACCAATAAATCCACTGATTTGCATCACAATCAAAGCAACTCATCTGTCTTTGGACAGGAACAAGATTCTTTTTTCTTTCTTGTTCAGTCGGATATCGAGATGTGATATGGAGATAAGGGGGCATTCCAGCCGGCCATGTTACTACAAGGATTGCGAAGGTCATTAAAAACTTAAAAAAGAATACTGCACGAATGTCATATACATCGCTGACATTTTGTTGGACAGCAAGAGCAATTAAGAAAAGGTTTCCTACGGCGAGAGATATTGGTCTCATGATCCGACGAGTTTTTATTAAATCATCCCACCTTTCAAGATCACGAATTCTTTTCTTTCACCGTCATCTATAAATTATTTAATTTTTGTTCTTTGGATGCTAAAAAAAACGGACTGATCCCATAAATTCAATTACGAAACTCGTGATTGTCCGTAGAAAGAGACTGATGAAGCCATGGAAACAGAAATGACGTACGCAAATCACCTCTGGAGTCACTGGACAAGAATAAAAAATGAGGACACAACCACGCCAAAAAATTAAAATGGAACTAAATTGCAAGTTTTCAAGCTTGGACTTTATCTCAGGATGAATTTGTTTTGGGACAACGCAAATACATGGCCAGGTCAATAGCTAATGAATTTCCTTTTTCAAGAGTCATCCAGAAGATTCCAGACACCCACGTAATATGGAAAATACGAATGTTCCTTTGCAAATAAACATGAAGAAAAGATTTCTTTCCCTTTAAAATACAAAAGATTTTTTTCTCTCCCACTCCTGAGACTGCTGGCAAAGAAAATATTTAATTTTTGATAAACTTAAAAAAAAATACGAGGGGTTTGTCGCCTGGTCTTTTGTCTAGTTAAAATCCATTTTTGAGATCTCGCGCGAAATGAACCGTCCTGTCTCTCTCTCCAAATGCACATTGTGTCCGACAAAACTTATGAACAAAAGTAAGACAGATGAGAACGGGCAGCATTTTCCCAAACGTGTCACGAGTAAAACAAGATAGATCATTTTGATAGAATAAAAGAAGTGTAAAATCCCCGGGTCCCTTTTCCACCATCCCATTAATAGAAAAACCTTTTGATCAAAAATGAGAAATTCTTTTTTCTTAACCAGGTATAATGCGAGGCATCTCCCCCCTTTTTAGATTTTCACCCCTCGGTTCCTATTATGTTCCCAGGGTTCCCCTCCATTCCTTCTCTTTCTTAAATGATTTCCAACCAGTAACCAATACACCTTCTGTCCTTCGCTAAACATAACCAGAGCTATGAAACACACAAACGAGACGGAAAAGAAATAAAAGAAGAGAAATATAATTTCTCCACCTCTTTTCACTTTCTCTTTGAGCTGTCACGAGGGTCCGGCTCCTGTATAATATAGGAATGTGGTGCGGATGAATGAGCCAGGTGTGTGTGTGTGTATCCCTGCGCAAGTTATGGAAATTTGCACCTGTGGGATTTTCTTATAGCGACTGAGAGAGAGAGAGAACCTGACAATAATAAGTTTTAAAAAGGTCTGATGCGTGGTTGCACAGCGTAATGAATCCAGACTTTTGATACTGTATCCCATATATCTCGTATTCCGTCAATGTGAAGACCGGTAATTAAATGTTATGTGTACGAAAGAAAAGGTTGCACTGTACGGTTAAACGAGTGTAATATATAAAAATAAGAAGGGGGAAGTTGGTGATTGACGTGGGGAACTTTAATGAGTAAAGAAATGTACAGTAAAATCAGGTTTCGTAACGAGTGAAAGTATATTTGATAAGAATTATTGTATTTTCAGACTACATCGTATCGAGGTTATGAAATTGACCCAAAATTTTACGAGTCTACTTTGTACCTATATGAAAATGATATTGTAGAACAAATTTAAAATATACCTCTGAAGTCTACTGATCACGTAAATCAAGAAAGAGATGGTACTATATATTTTTGATCAATATACCAAATGAGCATTCAACTACCGAATTTATGCAAGTAACGAACATAATTTAAAACTTTAAACGCGTCTTACATTAAATCTGTACAGAAGTACAAAAACTTGCTTAAATTCGTACTTGAATGTGTCTCATTGTCACTGTATATATCGAGATCTGTTTAATCGTTGGTAATTCGTGGCAGCTGTTGAAATCAGTGGCGATGGAAGCATTTTTCTGTGAAATTATAACCTAAGAAAAAATCTGAAGAGCTATTTTCGTCTTCTGTGCAAAAATATTTTATCAATAAATTAATTTTTTTCAAAATAACTATTCTTTGTTTATCACCCATGGAAAGAGGAATCCACCAGAATAGTACACTTTATCAAAAATAGCTCTTCAAATTCGTAGGATTTCGTATATGAGGCAATTAAATTGCCTCTGTTTTTAGAGCGTGGAATTTGCCTGAAATTAGTTAATAGAGTCAAAATCACAAGTGAAGATTAAAGTAGAAAAATAATAAATGTGTCGAAAAGCTTATTGATCGTGTTCTGCAGCGCAGATAAGAGTTTTAAGATTTATTTTATTAAATATTCCGTGCGAATGATTCCTGGACATAGTGTGAATATTCGGAGACACCATGCAAAGCAATGTGGGTGGTGTGGACCACCCCCCAAATGCATAGACACATAACAATCATGCCGCCACTTAAAGCGCTTGACCAAAAAGACATGCGAAGAGTTGTATGAAGATTGACAGATACAGCAAAGAATCATGCGAATCAAGGAAAAAAAAACAAACAAACATGGGCATAAAAATTAAATAAAAAGGTACTGACCTATGATTTGATGGGGAATTCCCTAAATCTTCTTTTTTTCCGCTGTAAAACTAAATCTTGACGTCCCCTGAACTAATTTAAAGTTGTTTTTTATTGCGCCCAATATTGGGAATTCCCCCGAAATACATTTCCTAGGTCAAAATAAGACCTTTTGGAAAATTTATTTCATTTTTTTCAGCGCCCAATATTCCCCTCAATAATGTTCCTAGGTTTAGTGAAACCTGTTGGAACGTCAATTAGCTCGTTTTTCGTGCGTTATATTGGGAATTCTAATTAACTATTCCTAAGTCAAGAGAGACCTGTTGGAATGTCTACACGCTCTATAAAACAGTAATCCACCTTAACTGTTTGTTTTTTATGTTTCGAAATCCCTGCTGTTTGAGAGCGTGGTTTAGCAAACTTGGTCCCCCCGACTACTCCAAACAAATCAGTCAGAGGGAGGCACCCATGTTAATTACACACAACAACTTTATTCGAGTTTTTTTTTCTTCAAAACTTACATAATTATTATGATATTAAATGGTAAATCATTATTATTCCTTTTTTATAAGAAAGCACTACTTAGCGTTTTACAAAATATGTTGTTCATACGCATATTAATTATTACTTTTATTTTTTTTTATCAGGAACTTTAAACTGCCGTTACCCTTCGGAAAGGGATTCGACATTATTTTGTTATTGGAATGACTATAACACATTCCAACAATTACCTACAGATACAAGGGAGCGTGCTTTTTTAAATGCACACACATACAGTTTGAAAGAAAAAAATGTTCTTTTTGTTTAAGTAACCAAAAACATTATATTAAATACAACAGGCTATCCACATTTCAATACAAAGGCATAGTACACACGTCTATGGCTTTCTTTATCCGATGAAAACACACTACATCAAATTAAAGGGAGAAAATAAAATGCAACGAAGCTTTCATTTAGCAAAAAGCTGCTTAAAAAAATTCTTGAGCCTTTTTTTTCGATTTATTTTTACACAGGCTTATTTTCTAAAAATTAAAAAAAAAGTAATTAAAAACAGAAATACACGATTTGTTTTCCACTTGCTAAAATACTGATACACATATTTAGTTACTGTTTTTCTCCACACAGAATGTCCAGGAATCAGTAATATGCTAAACTTGCAGAGTATTCTTTTTAACTAATTATTATTAGCCCAAATTTTTCTGCTTTTAAGGCTATATCAATATAATAATTCAAAGTGAATCCAATTTTTTTTTTATAAATCTATCATTTTACATTAATAGGAACATTTTGTTTTTTTTAAAGGTATTCTCATTTTTTTGCTCTATTAGTTTTATATTGGCAGGCAACTTTTAATTTTTTTTTGCGAGGATCCAGTTACGATTTAGCCTATAGTATCATATTTATACGAAAAAATGTTTTCACACCGATTTTTAAGTTTGTGCACATAAAAAATAATAAAAACTTGCGAGTTTGTTTATTATGTACTTTACAATACATAAATCTAAATCTACGTTCTAAAAAATTTTCTCAGAATTATTCAAAGTTCTTTTTTTGTTTGTTTTACCATCACCAAAAAAGGGGGATCTAGGCAAAAACAAAGAAGAAAATAATTACTTAACTTTGTACAACTCCGTCATTATCATTATTACAACCATTTAATATTAGTGTGTTAATAAGAATTATTCGAATTTATCTACAAATTCTGTTTTATGTTGTTGTTGTTGAAAAAATTCTGTACAGCAATTAATTATATCCTGACACCTATTAAATAACTTCAAACGATTTTAAAGTAATTCCTCCTCTTATTAAAGAATAAAAATCAATTACGGATAAAAATTGTTTGAAAATGAAAAATTTTGTTAGCTTTTCAATAGACGAAAATTAAAAAATGAAAAAAAAAATTTGAATTTGAACATGATCGATAAAATAATAAGAGGAGAAAATGTACTTTACAAAATGACAACAAGTATAATTTTTTTCTTTATCAGTATCACACGCATCATAGAGCATGCGCCATCTTTGCAGTCTCCAGTACCAAATTACACAGTATTGTGAGGGAGTGGGAAGAATTTATTTAAAATGCCCATTCTCTTGTATTTTCGCATTTATTTTTTTTAAAATAGTCTTGCTATTACTAATCCAAATTCTTCAGATTTATTTTTTAAAAAGTATTTATCAATAATTTTTACATCGATATTATTATAAACAGTTATTATTGCATCGATATTTTTTTTAGCGAATCACGATTTGATTGGCGTTCACGAGCGAGGTTTTGGTTAGTGTAAAACTGGAACTACTTTATTATCAAGATTTTTCTTTTTTTGAAATTTCTTTAACCAAAAGTAAAGATTTACAGCAATTTTCGTTCATAAAATAACAGCTATATTTTTTTTTAAAATTTGATTAACAAATATTTTGCGAGGTAATCAAGTTTGATACAAATACGTAGCTTAACAGTTAAAACACCGTATGAACGAAATCTGTGCTGGGTCGCGAGGAGTCAACGTTTTTCTCACTTCATTTACGAAGGCTATACTGTGTGGGAAATTTTAAATAATTATTTTATAATAGTGTATATTTCGTATTGCGTTTCAAAATACTTTTTTTTTTGTTTGATCATTACATAATAAAAGTATAATCCCAACCCTGCCTGCAGGGGAAAAATTATTTTTTTTTGGACCATTCTACATAAATATTTATATAGGTGAATTTCATACTGAAATAATCGCCTTATTGATTTAACTTCGAAGATCAATTTTCCTGTGAATCTGTAAAAATTATCTCGATTTTAT
>JAQFYH010000704.1:0-11436 GCA_034694405.1 Scolopendrellopsis subnuda
TTAAAGCGTGATAATAGGGTTCCGCTTCTATGGCGAGAAAGAAAAGTCTCGTACATCAATCCCACTCGGGTGCTTTTCCTCCCGGTGTCCCAAACGCTAATATCTTAATTGCGTTTGGGTAGACCGAAACTGTAGCGGAGAGAGAACTGCAAACTGCAAACCCAAGAGACTTTAGAGAGATTAGAACTAGCCTCGCAAAGGTCTCTTTATTTATCTGCTTCTCTCCGCTATTGCTTGGAACGCGGTCACGCGATAAAAAGAACATAAGGTAGTATTTTCGGAGCATAAGCGCGCTATTGTTTCCTGGGGCCTGTGGGAGCTCCTGATCCATATATAAATACAGTATTAGAGATGAATCATATAGTATAAGATAAATCATGTGTGTGTGTGTGTCATTACTTTTCCTGGAAACTGTATCTCATGTTCTGTGTATTAATAACTGATGTCTTTTGCCTATTCTTCTTTCTTGTAGCATAAAGGTGCCTATACACACCACAGATTTTTCTGCACACTTTTATTATAATTTGTGTTCACTACTTTATGCAAGACCAACCCAAGTGTTTAGATTGTTGAATACAAATTCTGTGTCGCCCTTTTCGTTTCGATCAATAAGAGTATGAAGTAAACTTACAGTAAAAACTGTGAATCGCAATGGTTTTTGATCTGCTGTTTTTTTTTTTCATTGAAAGTGCAATTCATAGGTGTGACAAACTTGTGGAGAAAATCTGTCGTGTGTAAGTGCCTTAACTTTTACTTCGACAGTAAAACACCTTCTGCCAATAATTTCTCAAGCTCTTCACGAATCGTCTTTGTCGGCTTTGTTGTACACTTTAAAACGTCATCAAAAAGTTTCATTACTTTTATCAATTGTTACATCAGACATAATAATTATAACCTCGACAACTGAAGAACCAATAAACGCTGTCCCTTCACGTGCCATTGTGTCTCTATAAAATTATTATCGCTCGACTTCACTGTCTCCTTCAACTACTTTTGGAAACATTCTCATTTTCTTTCTTTCATTTTTTTTGTCTTTGTGTATTCGTTGAAATCATTCGTTTTTTTATCATCTCATTTCTATAGTTTGTTATATTGGCAAAGTACAGGAAACTGCATGTGGTATCGAGGAAATTCATATGTGCATAGCAAAAATTGCGTTTCAATAATAGACAAAGGTTATACAAAAGTTTATGAAAGAATATAAAATATATGTTTGGAAAGAACGAATAAGTTAAATCTTCAAACGAGTCCTTGCAGCATCCACCATGGTGTCCGACAAGTCAAATATCACAGGCAATAACTTCTCTCTCATAATTCGTACTTCCACATTTTGCGTCTTGCGAAGTTCTCGTATCTTGTCAGAGAAAATCCATATTCGGATCTTTCTAAAAGGTTCAGCCATCAGGGCTGGAAAATAAAGTTTAAAACTTAGAATTGAATAAGTTGGATACCGTGCAAAAACAGTGAATGAAAGGAAATTTCCGTTTTCAGCACTTGTTGCAGAAGAGAATTCCCTCACAGTACTATCTTGCGAATGTGCAATCAGTAAATAAATTATCACTCATTTGCACTCATGCAGATTAGTCAGTTTATTATAACAATAAAATAAATTAACACTGTTTATTATAACTTAGGAAATTTTTTCGAAGTATACGCATAGGACCATGCATATCTACGACATTTTTTGCGCACATACGGAGTTAAGGTTAATCCGTGGATCCTATTCTCTCCAACTAGCAATATTATTATTGTATGGAGTATTATAGTAATCTTACAAACAAAATTCTGGGAATTTCCAACAACGTGTTGAAAATTGATCTGTTAGACGTGAGGTGATTTTAATAACTTAAATTGACGTGAGGTGATAATAACTTAAATTTGTTCTGGTACTTCTTTATTTCATTTTGTTGGAAGAAATCGAAATAAAAGCTCTGTTCTTAATGAATTAAAATACTACGAGGAGAGTAAACTTTGCAGACGTGACGAGTTTTCTCAACTATTTCTCTATTCCGCAGGTCTTCAAGTTCAAAAGTAGTGCAGATACATTCTTATTCTCGGCACTATCACGTGGACGATTATCTTTCAATTCCTCCAAATCGCATCTATTCCAACCTCAATCTTTCGCAAATAATCCCTTCTTCTCCGATTGGAATGAGCACTAACCTAATGAAACCAAGACTGTACAGAAGATTTTCTAACGAAGCTCTCAACAAAAATATTACGCAAACCTTGGAAAATCTGCTAAAAAACTACGACCGAACCCGAAGACCAGACCAGTCAGGTAAGGCGAAGTAACTGCTTAATTTCGTACGTCCTTGCGTTACAGCTCTTCCATCTAGCTTCCAAAAAAAAGTAATCACTTCAACCTGCATCCAGAAGATTCGACGATTACGGACAATATTCCCTGACATCAATTTACATTCTTGTAAAGTTATTCGCACTGTTATTCACCTTGACACGCATTGTCGCTTCTGGATTCATTGATTCAAAACAAGTCGCGGAACGATGATTGAATGATTTGACCACGATGCATAAATCACGGTCACCCATTGGCAGTCTTCCAATTGGGTTGGCTTGGTTTTGCTGCTTATCATATCCAGTCTCTATCGGTCTCGTTTGTCCATTGTATCGAAGTACATCCACTATTCTTTCTAAGTCTAAATTGTTGCATTTCATAAATTAGTGAGAGAAAATAAACTCTGATATACACGGAATATATAGGCTCTATTGGGTAATTATTATACTGTAAAAAAAATACTTCGCCGTACTTTTCCCAAAAACAGACCTCTTCAGGAATCTATCACATTCTGCTAAACTTTTATTGACTATAGTCTGTACATCACCTGCAAGGAAGATATCCTTCTCTCCTTGTTCGCAGTCATTATATAGCACCGATCCTTCGTTGTTTGCCTTCTCTGACAAAGAGAATTAATTAACCTAAAGACGAAAGCTAGTTCTACACCCAATTATACATGTAGTGGTTGCGATAGAAAAGATGATTAAACTACTTAAAGATGCACCAGGATGCTCAAAAATTTACACAACTTTTTCAAAGCAGAAAATGTGAAATCTGTTTCTGTATAAATAATTTTATTCCAGGTAAAACTACGATTGTTTACACCAACATGGTGATAAGGAGCATGGGTCCAGTATCCGAGCTTGATATGGTAAGTTATTTTGTCTCATGTTTGCTGAATTATAGACGAAGTGATATGCAGTAATAAAATAATCAAATCGTAAGTTTTACTGCAAAACTCGCTATAAAGTACTGCGTTGGTGTGTCTGATATTTTGTCGCAGTATTTGAACAACTGATAGAGCATTGTTTGGAATCTTTTCGTGGGTCATAACAGATTTTGACGTGAAGAAAAAACTTATCTAGATTTCCATGTTTGCTATCAGGCTTACCAGATGGACTGCTATTTCAGACAACGTTGGAGAGATGGCAGACTAGGATTCGACGGGCCAATACAAACACTCAGTTTAAGCATAAAAATGTTGGAAAAATTGTGGAGACCGGACACGTATTTTCACAACGGTCAAGGTAACAGAAGAATTTTGTTTATTTTTCATGGGAAGCAGCAACTAAGTTAATATGCATTACTGATCTACAACTTTTATCCATAGGGTCGTATCTTCATACAATAACGACACCTAATAAATTGCTTAGGATATTTCAAGATGGTTCAATTCTCTATTCTATGAGGTAATAACTGAGGTTACAACCTTTACAATTATTATGTACTGTAATATTAGCTTTTTCTTGTAAGTTCTGTTTGTTTTCAGACTAACAATCAAAGCCAGCTGTCCAATGAAACTTCGCAGTTTCCCTATGGATGTTCAATCGTGTCCACTAATATTCGGAAGCTGTAAGTAAAGTTTTGTTTCCATCAATATTCTCCGTACTTTTCATACCAATTCGGAACGAATTACATCCAGAATAAAGATCGAAATATTGCGATCAATGGGCATTGGGCAGGGTTGTTTTATCTTGAGGTGACATAGACTGTTACTCGTATATGTTAATTTAATGTACTGAATAAGGACGCTCCTTACATATGATGGGAAAATGGAGGAGCCCTAGTTCAGGGTATTATTTAAGTACATCATGACGTACATGTACATTACGTGATTGCAGGAATTAATTTTTTAATACTAATTTTTATTTTAAAAATATAAAAGAATACAACACGGTATAATTATTTTGATACACGCTGTATCTTGTGCAGCATTTTTGAAAAGAAATTTTCTAAGAATAATATTGTGAAGAGTTGGGATTAAAATAATATTTTATCTGCATCACTTTTGTCAAACATTTTGAAATCGAATTTTGGTATGAAGGTCTAATAAAAAAAACGACTAAAGAACATGGTCTATAATAATCCATCCCAAGCTCAATCAATCGATATTCCGTTGCAGAGAAAGGTTGTTATAAAAACGGCTTTTCTACACAGAAAGAAATTAGTTGCTCTATTGAAATCCACGTATTTGATAAAGATGGAGCAAAGTTGACACGATTTTGAAGAGTTAAAAATCAGGAACTTGACATTTTCTTTCAAACAGAATTCATCCCAGTTCTACCCCGTACGCCTATATAGTCGATATAATATAATCTGTATTTTATAACACGCTTTTATACAGTGCAAATAATGTAGAAAAAAATTTGCTGAAAACGAAATATTTTCGCGTGCCATTTTATTCTCCAAACAGTAATCCATAAAATTTTAAAAAGTGCAATCATTTTAAAATCATTGAGTTCAGTAAATGGGTTCGCCGCCCGTTCGGGATCCAAGCTGCTGGGTAGAGTTCCGTTATCTGAATGAATTTGAGAAAAATTAGTTTTAGTCCACATATGATCTTTCATTTTCGTACTTGACTTTGCTACTTCGATAGAGATACTTATCGTTATTTTTTGCTTTGTACACGCAGTTGCGTACCCGAGTAACGAAGTGGAGTATCGTTGGGACAAAGACGATGCCGTTACCTTCGCGCAAGGAATGGCTTTATCGCAATACGACCTCATCGGAACCGTTCATCGTAATACGACGTACTACACCTCTCAAGGCAAGAACATTTCTTTATTAAAAGCTGTTTTTTTTTCTCGTATCTCAAACTGCTTAGTGCTTAATGATTTATTTTTTCCAGGTCCGGCGACGGTGCTAACGTTGAATTTCAACTTACAACGACATACTGGCTATTTTCTACTGCAAGTTTATCTGCCATGTATTCTTCTGGTCGTTCTCTCGTGGGTTTCGTTCTGGATCAACAGAGAAGCTACTGCGGACAGAGTGAGTTTAAGTAAGTAAACTTACTTCTGTATTCGGTACGTGGTATTGCCTCTATAGAAAAGAATTCTGTCGTTATTGTTTTCAATCTTAGATAAAGAGGACGCCTTATGTCGCCTTATGACGACTTATGTCGTCAAGACTTAAGATGGGTTTTCATCTCTTCCTTTGCGTTGCGTTTGGTTACGTTTGACCAATCACATACTGGGAAAGTCGGGGTTCAACCAATCAAAGCGGTAAAACGCAACCAAACCAACTTTTACGGAAGCACTGGAAATCTACTATCTTTTAGTAGCTAAGTACCTTCCCGTGCGAACTGGAACCTGAGCCTTCCATTCTTACTTATGATGTATTACATAATTAACACGGTGTTATATTGCAGGTATAACCACGGTGCTGACTCTTTCTACGTTGGGGATAGATTCCCTTGGCCAGTTGCCAAAGGTGCCTTATGCCACAGCACTAGATTGGTTCATGATCTTGTGCTTTTCGTTCGTAATGGCAACCTTGCTGGAATTTGCTGCTGTTCACTATTTCACCAAGGTTTGTTTTAATCTCCTGTGTTTACTTGTGTTTACTCTTGTGTTTACTTCAACTGTGGAATTTTTCTGGCGTTAAAACGGCAGCGCTTACGCTCAACAGTTGACGATGTGCAGTGAAAAATGTTCCTACTTTTGCCATTGCCAGTAGTCGATATTGTTAAACTGTAAATTTAAACCAAGAAGAGGTACGATATTCAAAAGTGCGTTCAGTCGAAAAAGATTTTTTTTAAAAAACAGTTTCTTTTAAAGAGTTTAATGTTTTTCTCGCAGTTTTAATTACTTTTTTGTTCTTTTTCCATGAAATTATATAATACAGTTTTTTAAATCGGACCAGAAATTAAAACTCTAAGAAAACCTCATTAGTCGTTAATCGTTATACAAGTATTTAAAATAAAGCTGGATTGAATGCACTTTTGAATTATACTTTTCAAACGGCTTCGATTTATATAATTTAATTATATACAAAATATTCCACTCGAATTAAAATCATTCTTCTAAAGGAAATTCCAAATAAACTAACTGGTGTCGATAAACTAAGTTGTTGTTAATTGCACTGAAATATATGACTTTAAAAAGGTCGATTTGAACAACTTGCGGGAGAATTTACTCATATATGATGACACTGACGAAATTTGTACTGGGAATTTAAGACGGTTATCGATCGAGATTAATGTGTTTCTGTCCCTTCTTGGGCCCTGCCGTTTACTTAGTATCGGGTTTTAATACTTTAAGTACCTCTGCGCCATTAAAAGATGTCTCGCATTTCGACGCGCATTTGAATTTATGATAGATTAACGACGGACAAACAAACAGTATGTTATCACAAACGAATCTTTGGTCATTAAGGTCGGAAGTGGCGAGATCTTGATCAACTATTTGGAAAGGGGCGAAGGATGGCAGAGAAAACGTTCCAAGATTGTCAAGTTGGAAGATGCAGCTCTGAATAAAAAGTACGAGAAGGTATGAAAGGCATTTGCAAATTGACGTTATTATAACAGACGAACGAAATATTTTACCTCAGGTTAGTGAGTTTTAGCAACTGCGACGTAACGCGTTCTGAGCCTGCGCATGTTTTCACTGCGAAATTCAACGTGAGCGTGCTCAGAACATGTCATAACGTTGCGATTACATTGCGTTAGCATTTCGTTGAGGTTGCTAAAGCTCTCTAATATTAGAGTTTTAACAATTGCTACTTTAACTCTAACGCAGAATAAACGAAACGGTATGGCCCTTTCTCAGCATGTGCACATTGAATTTTGCAGTGATAATATAACACACTCTCTTCCACCAATAGAAACGAGAGATTCACGTTAGTCCTCGCATTTTTTAGAAACGACAAATTAATTCTACCACAGCCGCTTAGCGATCGCTAAGCGGCTGCACAGCAATAGTTGGTTAGCGGTCCATGCAAAAACGAAGTAGTCGATCCTACGGGGAAAAGGTAAAAAATTACTATTTTATTTTGTATATTATCATTTAAATAGCACCCTCGTGTCATTATTTTGCTCAAAATCACTCGCAATGCTCGTGATTTTGATCGCAAAATAATGACACTCGTGAAAATAGTGAAACACTTTTATAACTGACAAAACCACTCTCTCCGGTGTGCTATTACAAGTGAAAATCCAATGTGCGCAAGCTCAGAACGTATCGTAACGTTACGTTTACGTTAAGTTAGCGTTACGTCGAAATTGCTAATACTCGCTATTGAATGCGAGAAACAAAACGCTAAATCTTTCTATATCTTGTTATATTCCTGCTTGTTAAGGACAATGAAGGCGGAAATGAGACAGCCTTTTTTTTTTCTTGCTTAGCGAACGGCCCCAGCAGAAGAAGAGGTTGACACCGCCGAAACAAATAACGATCAACCGCAGCAAGGGGAGCAGCAGCCTGTTCAGCAGGAGCAACCGACACGATCAGTTGTAAACAACAGCGTTCGAAATCACCGCGTCGGCCGTCATCACGCCAGACAACGTTCCTTGAAATTCGTGAGACAATGTTCCTGGCGCAGCGTCTCCAGACATGACAGTTGTTGCTTGCAGTTCAAGAACTGTCTGGCTGGAAGCGTTAAATACCGTAACAAACTGCGTTTTCGCGCCCATGGACTGAACAGTGTCAGCAGTATCGATCGAATATCACGATTTCTATTTCCCGCTTCGTTTATTCTCTTAAACTTTCTGTATTGGTTGGCGTATTCCACTGACGTGCCCAGTCCGTGATTCATAAAGATCTAGATGAGAACAGATTAGAATGATTCAGATTTACGAAGTTAAAAAAAACGCACCTTTCGGAAGTTAGTACAGGTGTGGAGAGGTGGATCATAATATTGTTTGGAATACAGACATACAGAGTGTAATCCGTATAATGTATTCATTAGCCTTTCGTCTAAGAAAATAACAAAACTAATTGCTTGTGTTATCCCTAAAATCATAATTATATAGCAAATAATGAGTAACTTGGAAACAAATACACAACTGATGCATTTTTTCCCAGCTTTGTTTAATCATACGAGTATAATATTTTCATTAAGGTTATTACATCATTGATGGTTGTACCTATATTATATGTACAGTACACTGCTGCAGTTGTTATTTATCCGATCAGTACAGGAGTATAATATTTGTCAATTGTCAATTGACAAATACTATCCGTACTCTGTACGGATAATATTCGTGACATTGCTGCGTTTGATAATATTTTAATACGTATATCAATACCTAATCGCTATAAATGGTGGAAAAAGTGAACACCGAAATTGTTAGGAGAATTTTATACTATTTTGTTCACCGAGTTGGTGGCCAAGTTCAGCTCAATGCGTAATATGCAACATTTGCCGCCGGTGCAATGAATGAATAATGCGCAGCAAGTTGCATGCGCGAAAGTTGTATTGTCATTTTGTTGTACGAAATATGTAGCGCACCTCGGCTTTGAAATATTTTTAAAATACCAACTTTCATAATATGTACACGTAGTAAAATAAAACTAGAGATATATGAACTCCTTCGATCATAGAATCCTGGCAAGATCTAAAAATAGAAAATCACTTCAATATACTGTGTTGCAGTATTTTATTATACAGTATTATGTACTTTTGTACAGTATTAGTACAGTATTATTATACCCCGTATTATGTAAAAATATACGACTATGAAAACACAATATTATTATGCAATATCACCTACTATTAAGGTTTCTATCAGTCACTATTCTCCTCACGTTACTCTGTATCTGAGGTCAGTGATAGGACTTTTCGAAAACCATTAGGGCCTATCCTTGTGCTTATTGAAATACTTTGGTAACTATACAGAAGGTTTAATGAAAGGATTTAATTGTAGTTTTCCTATAAAATTAAAGTTGCTAAATGCAGTCCGAGTTCGAATCCGAGCCTTGATATCACTTGGCAGTTGTTATAATTGCTGCATGTAGAATACCAGATATAGCGCGTAGCTTTTTAAGACATAACTTAATCCTATGGTATAGTTGATATCATGAATGTTATTACAGTACCTAATGTAGTTAATTTGTCCAAATCTTTAGAGATTTTAAAAATGTTATTTGAAATACATTTTCTTAGATTACCTATACGTAGTATCATGGATTAATTAGTATGGATACTTGAGTCCATTCCATGGTGATGGAAGTTAGTTATAACTTAAAACCTACGACAGATAGCGAATCGCTCAAATCCAAATGAAAAAAGATTATGTATCGCTTATAGCGCAACACACGTGTTCACGTGAGACGCGTAGTGAGAGAAAAAGTAACTATTAGCAGCTCATATTCTTTATTACATTGCGGGAATCAGAGGAACTGTATCCATTGTCATCTATCCATAGTAGGATCATTTACAATATGCCAAGCACTGATTATATAAATGTTAATGTTATTCAATACGGTACTGATCGGTGAGGTGTCATTGTTTAGCATTTTCGCATCGCGGGTTAATTATAATTTTGTGTGCAGTGCTTTCTAGTTAGAATAAAATGATAAGTTTTATCCTTTATAATAATGTAACTTATAGGCCAATACGCCTCTTACGTCAGCTGTATATGCAAACACACACGCAATATTTTCCTCGTTCAAATTACTAGCGTATTTAAAATTCTAGGAAAATGCCAGAAATTTATTTACCAGTAAAAGCCATTTTATATCTAAACGTGACATTGTGATAAGACAATAAGAAACCCTTTACTATATGTAATGAGTGATCCGTTCATTATAAAATTGATTTTAAATTTGTGCGATTGTGTAGTACCCCTAAATAAAAATATATGCTTTCAATCTGAGAATCGTCTATAGTCAGAGAATGTTGGTTACGTTGCAATGAAAGACAATTGCCTATTTTTATAGTTGAAGCCAACACACGGATATTTTTTACAAAATCCGGTTGGCGGCGCCGCGGAATTACTTCAAAAACGTACTACATTGTAAATTGAGGTAAGTTAAATCAGGGATAATACAAGAAGTTAATTTTTTTATACTGTATGATGATCTGTAGATAATCCCGTGTGGGACAAAGTGTGTATACTGAGAATAACTACGCTTTATTGCAATTTTAAACAAGCTTGGCCGTGCCATATAACAGCTAATTGACACTGCTTTTTTTTGTTTGTAATTTTTTTATGTTTTGGTGAATATGAAGTTCACCTTTTCAGTGCACGTCTCTGCACCGTCTGGTTCAGTTTCTGTTGAAACTGTACAGAGGGTATTCCTCCATTTTTAGTCATTAGAATGTACAATTGTCTACTTCGTATTTTCTTTAAAAAAAACATAAGTTATTTGCTGAGTGCTGCGGTATAACTTTGTCTTTTTTTTTTTTTTATTCCACACCCGTTTCGCCTAAAGCCGGCGCCCTATATGGGAAGCATCTGTTTGGAGGGCTGTGGGAATTACCCCCTAAGGGGCAGCGCACTTTTCTGGACACTGCCCCGGAGAGGAGTTGGCCGGATTTTAATCCGCGAAAATCGGGCCGAGAGCAAGTGATGCGCTAAACCACTCGACCACCAACTCCCCTTCAATAATATAGATCCCTTTATAATATAGTTTTATTTCCATATTTAATTTACAGGAGAGCAAAGCTTTATCTGAAACACTGATTAATAAAACAGGAAGCTGCTGCATTTGGGACTGCATTCAAATTATTTATCGCATGAAAATATGACAAGACTCGTCTGGACTTCTCGTTTCGTAATACTGCTGGATTTAATGTGTTTTTACACGTGCTGGGGAGCTAATGGTTCGTATCGTGTGTTTACTATTTTTGTTACTATTTTAAACGTAATATTAATTGAATATTTCTATTAATAGAAACAGTATGCCAAACGAGCGACGGAACCAAAGGTGTGTGCGTATCGGTGTTCTCGTGTCCAAAACCATCCAAGGATTTGGAGATTTGTCGAATTGGCGGGTTGAGAGGATTCTGTTGCACGAATCTGACAAATCAAACAATTATTAATAACAATACAACAGAGCAAACTACAATGAAAACAGGTAACAGTTAATTAGTTGTTGTAGCTCACGTTACTGTATGAACTAGGGCACTCCAGAGACTGGTATGCTCACACGACGCCATTTTGGTTGCAGAGAGACGAGGGAAATTCGAATTCCCTA
>JAQFYH010000705.1:0-11433 GCA_034694405.1 Scolopendrellopsis subnuda
GCGTACATCATGTCGGTGAAAGAAGAGAGCGAAATTAATACCATCAAGAAGGCCTGTCAGGTTACGGAAGACATCTTTAACAAATACCTTAAAGACCAGGTCATGGAAATCATCGATAACGAAAAGGTAAATAGATTACGAAGATAGTAATTTACTTCTCCTTTCAATCGGATGGAGCAGTGGAGCACAATGTGTTTCAGCTAGAGGAGGCCCCGTTTTTATATTACCAAACGTGTTACTAAATATTTTGTACTGTTGATTTCAGATAGTGAAACATTCTGAGTTGGCAGAGGGTGTGGAACAAGCGCTTAAAGACAAGAAGTATGTGACGGGAGTCGACATGAGGCTGTTGGACATGTGCTATCCACCCATTATTCAGAGCGGAGGGAATAACAGTCTGAAATTCAGCGTCATGAGGTTTGAATCCATTTTTTTTTCTTTGAATGTTGAGATGCCTTGGCGCCATATGTCAATTAATGTGCATCTATAGAGAATCTTTTTTTATTCGTTTCATTCTGTACTTAAGAAAGGAGTTTGTTAGAAACCAAAAAAAATATTCTTGGATTAATTTAACACCACGAAGAGCTCGTTTAACCATGGATAGATGACAATGGATACAGTTCTCCTGATTCCGAAAACGAAATAAAGATTATCATCCGCTAATTGTTATTTTTTTCTCACTCTTGTGTTACGCCTAGCGATACATAATCTTTTTTCATTTGTATTTGAGCTTTTCGCCATCTTTCGTAGGTTTTACAACTATAGGGACTCAACACCATGGATAAATGTCAAGTATCAATACTAGCGACGGGAGTTGCGTAGTCCGCAATTAATTCAATAGTTTGTTTCAATTTTATTAGTGACGAGAACATCCTCCACTTCGGTTCGATCACCTGTTCGCTCGGTGTTCGGTACAAATTCTACTGTTCCAACATCGTCAGGACCCTGATGGTGAACCCCACGAAGGAGCAACAGAGCATGTACGATTTTCTCTGCCTGCTAGAGGAAGAGGTTATGAATCAATTGAGAGACGGCGTCAAACTCTGCGATGTTTACGAGGCGGCCGTCAATTACACCAGGCAAGAGAAACCGGACATGTTGGATAAACTATCGAAGAACCTCGGGTGAGTGAGAGATTTCCCTAATTTAATTTGTTCGGGCGAAAATGTTGCGTTTAAACCAATTTTAGGAGATTTGACGACTAGCGCCCAGGCAAAAATGTTGTCAGCTTCCCTAACAGCTATTGTACCGCTCTTTATTACTCTTGGACTCTTAGTATTAAATCTTCGAGCAATTTTTATAGTTTCTGTGTCATTTTTATTTGGCTTATGTTTTCTAAATTTCGATGTAAATTTACTTTAATTTTTTTTTTTCCAAAAATATTCAGATTTGCTATGGGCATCGAATTCAGAGAGAACTCACTGCTTATCAACAGCAAGACGACGGCGTTGGCGAAGAAGGGAATGGTGTTCAATTTGAACATTGGATTTTCTCCGATCCAGAACAAGGACTCCGAAGACGACAAGGGCAAGACGTACGCTCTCTTTATCGGAGACACCGTCCTGGTCAATCAAATGAGTTCTTAATTCGCGTTCGCGTTCCCCCAGTTGCCAAAACATTTTTTTTTCCTGGAAGGAATTTGAGGTATTTTTTGTAGGAATTTTTCTTAGGATCAGCCCGCCACGTCTCTCACGCGATCGAAGAAGAAAATCCAGAACGTTGGAATATTTTTGAAGGTCGGTTGTTACGAGCGAATGTTGGTTCGCGTGATTTTGATATCTCTTGTGTCCTCAGTATTAATTTTTTTCCGGTTTAATCCTAGGACGAAGATAACGAAGAGGAGGAGGAAGAAACAGCGACGGCGTCAAAACAGAAACAGAACGGGCAACCGGAAATTCTCGGTCGCGGCAGACGAACCGCGGTCTTGGAATCTAAGCTTAGGGTAAGCGTGAGCAAAATGCCTCTTCTTATGGGGGTGGGTGCCGGATTTCATCTGGCAGCAAAGATGAGCGGCGACTCATGTTTTGCTGAAAAGAAAGGTTCCACAAGTTGTACACTAGGGTTTTGTGTGAGACTAGAAAGAGAGAGAGATTTAAGCAATAATTTAAATTTAACTTGTCTACTAAGTTTGAATTAAAAAAAAAATTTGATCACTCCCTAGAGCAATCTGAGCCCATTTTCATATAAATGATTAAAAAAAAAAACCAGCTATGAAAAATTCGCTGCTTTTTATTAAAATAAAACAATGTTTTTGGTACTGACCGACCCTTTCTCTCACTCTTTTCCCCTTTGTATATTTCTTAACTTTTTATTTTAATTCCTGCTTCTAAGGACTCATGTAAGTAAACTTGTGCTAAAACGAATTAAACGATCACGGTGATTTACATATTGATATTCGAGCATGCAAGCTTTGGGAATAAACTTACGTGGAAGAATAGAAGTGACGTAATACCATCATAGCGCCAAGCAATCAACAAAAATGACTCGTTCGCTAATGATATGTCATAAGCGTACACGAATGCTCGAACGTGTGGATTTCTTTATTGTATATGTATTTCCTACAAGAGTAGGAACATTTCGAAACCTAAACTTGACATTTGGGGTTTTCCGCGTTAGTTATGTAATCAAATCTCAAAGGGTAGGGGGGCCAGCCTGCCCCCCTCCTTCCCCAGCCCCATACTTCCGGTACCCTTGAGCGCTAACGCTTAACAATTGGCGGTGTGAAATGAAAATGTTGCTACTCGCATTCCCCATTGTAATTAATTGCATCTGATTGGTTGTGTGTGCTTACCCGTGATATCTTGATAGGAACGCAGTCTGACCAATGGGAAGAGATTAGATTCTTTTTTTATGCTCTGTCTGATAATCGTCCTTCCTGTTTTCCAGACGGAGCAGTCGCCGGAAGAAAAGAGAAATCAACATCAGAAAGAACTCGCTGAAACTATGAACGCGGAAGCCCAAGCCAGGTTGGCTCAGCAGAACACGGGGCAACAAGTGGAGAAGTGAGTTTTTTTTTTTTTTTAAGTTAAACAGTTTTCTGGCTTGTATCCCAAATGCGCGTAAAAAACTGGGTTTGGTTCCACAATATTTATTTAGTTATAAAACTATTTATAGGAAATTATAGCGCTTTTCATACGTTGCAGTGGAATTCATATATTTTAAAGTGATAAAAAAAGTTTAATTTTGTTCTTCTTGCTTGCAGACTGAGAAAGTCGACTGTATCATATGAATCTCATACTCACTTCCCAAAAGAACCTGACTGAAGTCTCCGAACTCAAGTTGTACGTTGGTAAGTGAAGGACTCCTTTCTCAGCACATTTTCAACGACTTGTTGTTTACTTCGCAAAAAAACGACTGAGCGTTTTTCGACGATTTTATTTATTTCGTTAATTAGACTCGAAATGCCAACAGTGCTGAATTTACAGCACTTACGAGGTACAGGGTGACAGAACTGTACGTGCTCCATGACATGAAAGCGCACGTGTCTAGAGAGAATGTTTTGGTTTTGTTTTCATGTGAATTGAAGAAGAGTGCTCTGAAAGTTGCAAATCTAAATACTGTTAAAAGTATAAAACGGTAAAAGCAAAGTCATTAGATACTACTGAACGATTATTTTATAAGATAAATAATATTTTTCTGTGTGTATTACGAAAATGCAACCACACAGTAAGTTGTTTAATTAGATAAGGCAAGGGGGTGAAAAGGCGGATTTTTCAAGTTACGGTATTTGTTTTTTTTTTTTCGGTATTCGTCTAGCTCTATAGCCTACTTACAAGTTATTCCATGGTTTACATACAATTATAAAATTTAAATTTACAAAACCGTTTAAAATCTTCACTAGAGCATTGTGTAAAATAAAGGATATGTACCGTATATGGTAAAATACAAACGTACTGTGCGTTTACCAGTAAAAAAACAATATGATTTTGTAAACTGATTTCCCGATAAATTTGGCCTAAAAAAAAAATTTTGTATGAAAACAGAGAGAAAACTGAATTTTCCATTGCTAAAAACATTATGAACAGATCTTGATAAAAGTAAGATAGAACATAGGCCTGGAACAAGTTGAAACATAAATTCAATATTAGGCCTATATAATATTGGCACAAAAAACGAGTTACCTCGCCTTACTCTTGAGGGCAAAATCGAAGGACAAATAACACAATGAAGAAAGAGAAGAGATAGACGATATGAAAGCCTGGACAGGTCTGTGCACAGCAGGGGAAATCGTACACAGATGCTACGATCGAAACGATTGGTGTTGGTCGCCAACCTCCGGAATGGAGACGGCACGTCCGGAATGACTTATCGCCAGAGAGAGTGGTTTTGTCAGTTAAATGTTGCACTATTTCACGAGTGTCATGATTTTTTCGCAAAATAATGACGAAGTGGTGCAAGTACACAACTGACAAAATTACGATATCTCGTCGTGCTTTTTAAAACCTATAATATATAAAATAATTTTTTTTTTTGCCATTGCCATTGCGAGAAATAAAAATATTCAGGTCCTCGCGCCACGCGCCAATTTTAATTTTGATAGTAAATAGCCAATGATGTAGATAGGTCTATATCGACTGTCCCCTGTGTTAGAGTATAGCAGCAACGTCAGCTGTCGTGGATGTGTCATTACGGGGCGCAAAAACGTCACGTACCACGTACGCTTACGAGTTACGACGAGTCACATTAGCGCGTTCGTTCGCGTCATGTCCGGCAATTTCAAATTTATAGCTGCTTAGTCCAACCGTATCATATAATTAATTCAGCTTTATATCGATATTACAGTATCGATTCGTGACAGTGAGAACGCAACGCACGCGTCTCTCTGTCGACATGAGACGCCGATAGTGATTATCAATTAGTGGCGTTCCTAGGTTTTTCTAAGGGGCGAGGGGCCAATTGCCCCCCCCCCCACCATCTATTGCACAAAGTATTTTTTTTATGGTCTCACGTCAGTCGCGAAGCGCCAATTTTTCAGTGCGTACCAACGAATGGGGAAGAGGGAGGTGCGAAGCACCTCCCTTAAAGGGGGTCCGGGGAAAATTTTTTGAAATCTAAGTCAAATTTGGTGCATTTTCTTTCTTTCTTACTCGGAAAAAAAAGGTGTCTGGATTTAGCAGTTTTGTCAAACTTTTTTTTTTTTATTTTAAATCCAATCTATTTTATTTTCAGGTACCAGACTCGAAAATTTAGTATTAGTTACTCTAAGTACAGTACAGTTATATGGATCATCCAACAGTTTCCTCTTAATTTTTTTTTGTGTTTAAGTCAAAATTGGATATTCAGTAGTAATATCACACATGTTTTGGAATATTATCGGTAATTTTTGGTTTTCAGTCACGAGTTGCATTCTGCCGCGAAAATCGCACGAGTCGCGAAGCGACGATTGCGATTTTAGCGGACAGAGTGCATAGGGCCTTTTTTTTTAATTTTTTTCGCGCGGCTGGATAATAATAATATTGTTGGTTGTGTTTTTTGCGCTTTTCCGATGCAGGTTAATGCTGATTTCACGATTTTAAATAATATTTTCCAGGCAAAGAAGCAGCGACGCAGTTATCAAACGGAACACAGCAATCAACCGCAACAGAATCAGATTTGGACAAGTCGTACACGGAAGCGGCTACTATCCTTGTCAAAGATTCGCCTGGTATTTACTTTTTTTATTTTTAATTAAAATTTTATTTGTTTTAATGGGTATAATCTCCTGTTGGGGATGGGCTTGCTGCCTCTGCAATAGACTAGGAAAGAGGTGTGTTGCCTTCGTCAAACGAAAACAAAGAACTCTATAGTCGTCTCAGATTTACGGTATATTGAATCGTGTTAATACAGTACGGCTCCGTTTTTCTTTCAGCCGCCTTCAAATCCAAACTGAGTAGGTCAGCGATCAAAAGGCGCCAGCAGGAGGCGATCGAAATCGTGCCGGAAACTCCCACAGCCAAGGAACCGAGAAGCGTAACGGACGAGGCGGCGAAGAGTGAAACTGTTCAAGTTGCTCCATCGCTCGTACTGGATATCGTCGATTTGGGAGGGAGCGGAGATTTCGCGAAGAGGCCGGTCGACGAAGCTGAAACGGACGGCAAGAAAAAGGAGACGAGAACTCGCAGATCTAAAGTGTTTAGTTCCGCCAAAGTTGTGAGGAAGGTGGCGGGGGCGGTTGACGCGAAGCGGAGCGAAGACGACGACGACAAACAGACTGAACGGGAAGGGGAGCCTAAAGAGAGTCGCTCGAGGTCTAGGCGAGGCGCGGCAGCTGAGAAACGGAAGGAGGAGAGTTCTCAGGAAGGTTTGGGAGCGAAGGAGTCTGAGAAAGAAGAAGAAAAGACTGTCGAGGACGCGCCAAGAGCCTCGAGATTGAGGCGCGGCGCGGAGTTAGAGAATAGTCGTCCGGAAGATAAGGACGAACCCAGTGACGATTTGGATGGACCGGCCGCAAAACGCAGCAAGGCGGGCGCCGCTCCCAGAACAAGAGCGACGAAAGCGAAGGCGGCAGAAACTCCAAAAACGACGAAGACTGCTTCGAAAGTGGAAGAATCGAAGACTCCGCAAGAACCTGACGAAAGTTCGAAGAAAGAAATGAAGAAACCGACCCCGAGTGCATCGAAGGCCGTTAGAGGCAAGAAACCGGAAGTGACGCCAGCGGAGAAACCCAAGGACCATTTGAAAACCGTCCGCGAACGCATCGCGAGTGACAGCGACAGCGACAAGGAGGTCATCGTGAGACTTGAGAAACGCGTCCCCGAAACTAGCGAGAGCGAATGTTCGCCTGAAGTTTCGCAGCCGGTGCCGAAATCCGCCGACGCTAGCGGCGGACGACGCAGCCAGAGACAGCCCAAGAGGAAGACCGTAGGTCAAGGGTTCGATTTCAAGAAATCGGAAGAACCGACCCGGTCAAGTAGAAGAACCACGAGATCCAGAGGAATAGAACTGGTCGAGGAAGAACCGTCTTCTGCGACCTCGGTTGCTGAAGCCAATGCGAACGAAATGGTGACTCCCATCAGGCAGACAAAGAAACGAAGCGCTTCCGCGAGCGAGGTGAGTCACACAATAAACAACATACGGTTTCCTGCATCACTTTTCTACGAGTCTCCACCGTAATTTCTAAAAATTGTAGGTTTTATACTTGAGTTTATACCCACAGGATTCCGTAAACAACTTAATTACTAGTTCAGACTTTTTACAGTCCTTGTAATTAACGAATGCATAAATATAATTTTTTTAATGAAGTCTGCATTCCTTAATATTAGGAGCCCGAACATTTATTAAGACGTTAGATGTTCTCTTTGGTGGATGGGGTATTATATTGTCTGCTGATATGGCCAGGTTTAGGCTGCGAGAGCCTCTGTAAATCCGTCAGGCATAAACGTGGTGATGACGTGGTGGAGGGGAGATTCCCTCTTTAATTAACATGACTGTTGTCCAATTCATCCTGATAATCGCATTCCAAACCGAATAGCCTGGAAAGAAAAACAAACATTAGATATTAAAGAAACAAATTAATTTTGTTTTTATAGAAAACTCCGACGCCAGTGAAATCGGCTCGAAATCAAATCGTCTCCACCATGGTAGACGACCCGGACAGCGAAAGGATAATCAGAGACCTAGGTGGAGACATCGTTGACAGCACAGCAAACAGCCCACATTTAGTGACGGATAAGGTGATTGACTCTTCAGTTACAATTTTTCCATGCTCGCAGATATCTTGCGACAAAATTGCGCAATCTCTTTGTCTCGCTCAATTCCATGGTTTTTGAATGATATGTAATACTAAAAATGTTCAAACTGGAGAATACTTGGACAACGGAAAGCATTTCGTCACAGGCGGTGTCGAAATCGCTCTTGTAGACACTGTCGTCGGTGTTGTGTGACTCTTTACAGAGCAGGCGGATTGAGGTGGAACGCTATTTCGGTGTTGAAATCTTGGGCGATTTCGGCCTTCTCGGACGACGGGGGATTGGGTGCGTGTTTTTTTAACCTGTTTCCCCGCTTTTGACGGCGAAGAAACTTTCGATAGAGCAAGGGCGCTAGGGAGAGCGGGATGCTGGAGAAGAAAAGCGATCTTCTCCATGAGCAGGCATGCGCGGCCGATGGCAATTACGAGGGGGTAAATGGTGTGAAAAATGAGAATGTGTAAAAAATAAAATGTTATTTTGAAAATAATTTACAGACGATGGCGGTTGAGAATACGATAGAACTGAGTCGGATGGAAGAGACCTCCACACCAGTCAACTCCACCCCGACACCAGGACAGTCATCAAACCATCATGGTACGTTGTATTACGACGAATTGGCACTCCAAGCCAATGTTGTTTTAATATAAATCGTTTCTTTTATTTTACAAAAGAAAAAAATTGTAGGAAAAAATTAATCAAATCTGATTAAATTTGCTTTTAAAAATGAAATATTACAACAATTGATTTCGTTATTTAGACACAAATTGTGTATCAATTCACTTTTTTTTTCATGCTTGCTGTGTTAAACTTTGTTGTCTTTTGACTTTGAAAAAACAATATGAGAGTTACGTGGGTGACTACTGACTACATTTGCTGATCTAGGGAGTGGTGATATCACGTTCTTCATAGATAGTAGTTACGATGATCGTATAGCACGGGGGTTCTCAACATGCGGCCCGCGGGCCCCATGCGGCCCGCGAGGTCATTTTTCCTGGCCCGCAAAAAGGTTTCAAGAACCTGCAATGTTTAGCCGGGGAAAGGAATTTGTATTATAGAACTGATCAGTCAGGTCAGTGGTTACTCCCAATGGAAAAAATAACGAAAATTGCATCAATTATCATTAAAATTGAAAATTTTTTCGCCTCCGGCGGTCGAATAACGATAAAATGCATTAATTTAACATTAAAATTTTCGTCTCCGGCGGCCGGGAACGCAGGAGACGAATCTACACCCCCGGTCTGGTTGCAAAATTTTGCTGGTTATACCGTGTGCGGCCCGACAAGCTTTAACAAAACCCGGATTTGGCCCGGGATATAGAACGAGTTGAGAACCCCCGGTATAGCATGTCATACAGTAAGGATCGTATCACATCCTGACATACTGCGTAGTAAGGATCGAAGCATCATAATAATGACTTTAATTTATTCTAAATTTAAATTAATTTCTTTTTCCCATTCCTCATAGTAAATTCTGATATAAACCAAGGGTACTGTCTCTACGACCTGATTATTATTTACTTTATTTTATATTGGAAGTAGCATAAAAGTATTAAAAATTTTGAGGCCCATGTTTTTTTTTTTGAAAATATAACTGTGACGCATAAAGACAGAAAAGATGTTCATCTTCCGTTCGTCGTTGTTGATGAACGCATAATGTCACCAGTTGCTTTAAATCCTTTTAATCTCTAAATTACAAGCCTTCCAGACAAACGACAACATCGATAACAAACTGCAATCACTACTTTTTTTTTTTGCAGTTACTCTCATCAATTCCCAATTAATCAATACCTTTACTTAAATAACGGAAAATCAATGGTGTTTTCGCACAATAAATCGAAAGATACGAATTCGCCAGATAATTCACAATTTGTTGATATCACAGACGCGTTTAACAATTGACGATCCGTCTCCACACAGTCATAATATACATAATCAATTTTAAATGGGCACAATTAGTTTTTTTATTAGTATTTTTCCTTTTTAAAATTAAAATATAATTAATCACATTATTAATATCTAAATTTGCAGCATCAGAACTGCCTTTGAGGAACTGCCTCATCTCCTTTTGCCGGGTTCGTAGATTTGGAGAGGAAAGAGCTGGAGAACATGGTGGAACAACTTGGAGCCAAGTGAGTTGCCTTTTAGTCAATCGTAATTTTACTCTGTTCTAATGGGGAATGACTTTGTAAGTTTTTTTTTTTTTTTTCGGTAGATGCCAGCCGCACCCGTCCAAAAAAACCACGACCTACATGGTGGCATCGTCCTCCGAGGGGTCAAGAGTAAAGATGGCTAGGACGTGGGAAATTCCTGTCGTTTCCAAAAATTGGATTAAGGAGTGCGTCGCCAAAAACAGCCGTGTTCAAGTGGACAGTTTCCTGTTACCCCCAGAAAACAACGAACAGGAGAAAACCCCATCCGCAGAAAACCCCGTCGTACTGGAGAAAACCCCGTCGTCTTTCGGAATTCGCGAAAGTCGAGAAAGCTAAGTCGCGTGTAGAATGTACATGTACTTTTTGTCCTGAAACATTCAGTAATTTAGATGAATTCTGCGCGCACGAAAAGACACATTATGTCCGAAACAAACTTCTCCACGATCTAAGAACACACAAGAGAACACACACAGGTGAAAAACATTACACATGCGGTGACTGCAACAAGTCTTTTTTTGATGACATCAGTCTCAAAAATCACCAAAAAATACATACAGGTGAAAAACCCCACAAATGCGATAAATGCAACAAGTCATTTATATATCTCTCCAAACTGGAAACACACAAAAGAACACACACAGGTGAGAAGCCTTACAAATGCGATCGATGCGACAAGTCATTCTCTACAAGCGGCAATCTGAAAATACACAAAAGAACACACACACGTGAGAAGCCTTACAATTGCGATCGATGCAAGAAGTCGTTTGCACAACTCTCCAAACTTAAAGAACACAAAAGAACACACACAAGTGAAAAGCCTTACAATTGCGATGAGTGCAACAAGACATTCACTACAAGCAACAATTTGACAATACACAAAAGAACACACACATGTGAGAAGCCTTACAAATGCGATCGATGCGACAAGTCATTCTCTACAAGCGGCAATCTGAAAATACACATAAGAACACACACGTGAGAAGCCTTACGAATGCGATCGATGCGACAAGTCATTCTCTAGAAGCAGCAGTCTGAAAACACACACAAAAAAACACACCAGTTAAAAAGGTTACGAAAAAAGTCTTACGAAAAAAAAAATGCGATCCAAGAAAGATCGATCTGGATATACGGCATCGCGACGGAGAACGTAAAGAACTGATTATACGTATGATGTAAATACTCGTATTTTTTTTATTATACTTTATGAAATGGCATATTATCGAACGAATATTAATAAATAGAAACAAAATATAAACATTGGTACATTGACTGTAAAAGTGTAAAATTAATTGGTTATTCAATGATTAGAAAAAGCCCATTATTATATTAACTTATACAGTATTTGTGCATAATGTAACATAACTATCTTTATAAACTATTAAATAAATGATAAGAGATTATAAATATTCAATTATCTGACTAGACTGACCGAGATTTTATTTAGATAGACTTTGATATACGGGGTTATTCAAACGGGCTTCAAACTCGGGATTTAAAAATGGTCTCCCTACCTTATAAACACGAACCGTCCACTCTACATTAGGGTGGGCCGAAAATACCTAAACATGAGCAATCGCAATCTAATAGTGCGGAAAAGTTGCCTTTGCCCATAGGTAG